>PVKS010025891.1:0-29433 GCA_004027875.1 Aplodontia rufa | reverse complement strand
CTAGCAGCATCTCACCGTAATGTGATGCTATGAACCAGGAACTGTTGGGAAGACAGCATAGATTCCCTCCTTTAATCCTGTGAGATAGTCACAGTATTATCTATTTTACAGATGTGGTAAAGGAGGCCCACAGAGGTTAATGACACATTCAGTGTCTCTGAGCTGCTCTGCATTGACCCAGAAGAGGAGTCCTGCCTCTGAATCTGCATTCTGTGGCTCAGCTCTGAAGCTGTAACTGGCTCTGGAAAATGCATGCAGCACAGTTACCATAGTGCTCCATAACAGGAGCCCTTATCTGGCTAATTCAGATTCATGACAAGTCTGAATGGGTTAGTTCTACTTTTCCTGGGGGTCTCATCAGAGAAGATTGTAGCACTACTTATCTATTCTTTTCTCAAATGAATCCTAAACCTGGCTTGTACCTGCTTTAAGTGTTCAACTTGACAAACTAAAAGGGATTACGGTGTAAGGAAAAGTCAGGCTGGGAGTCAAATGTATAAATATGAGCTTGTGATGTGGAAAGTGCCTGGAAGGCAGTAGAGTTGGTTCCTGCTCTTCCACACAAGTGCTTGTCCCTGAATGCAGCAGAATTCTTTACAGTGGTTACTTCAATATCCCATGTCCTCTTGCTGTCAATCACACCTTAAGCTCTCAGAATTAAAGTTCTCTTGAAAGAAGGATGATCCTATTGTGTGTTTGCACACTCACTCCCTACATCACTGTTCTTCTTTGAAAATGGAACAGAAAGGGATTTCTGTGTATTTAAACCTGCTATGTTGATTCTCTGTTTTACAGAGCCCTTGCCCCCCTGTTCAGTCTGCATCCTACTCTTTCTTCAACCCTTAAAGGCCAGCCAAGGCTCCAAGTTAAATTTTTCACTCATTCATTCCTTTATTCACTCATTTCTTTGTTATTTCAGCCAAAATTCACCACAATTCCTTTCATGATAGTCTGGAAGTGCAGTTAACAGACTTCCCCATGGGGAAGTCAGGAGAGGGATTACCAGACATGATGGTGATAAGGAAAAAGTCCCTTTTTGATTTTCTCATTTCAGACCCATCATAATATGGTTTACTCAATACTGCAATGTTTTCCTTCATGCTCACGTTTTAATTCATGTTCCGTTAATATGATTTGTGATGTCCTTGGATTTGGCATCAGACTTGGTTTTGAGGCCTGGCTCTCTATGACATGCCAGATTTGGGCAGATATCTAAGACTCTCTGAGAATGAATTTCTTCATCTCTGAAATCTCTAAATTCATCCAAATAGTGACAGTCAGCTGTCACAGCCATTTCCAGGCTGGTGTGCCATCAGTCAGGGCTTTCCTAAGCTTGGCTTCTAGACCACCTGCATGAAATTGAAAGTATCTGATAGAAACGCACATTCCTGGGCCCCGCTCTGGACCTCTGAAATCAGAATCTCTGACACTGAGATCTCAGAGTTTCCATTTTTCCTAGTGATTCTTTTTTTGTGTGTTTAAGAACCACTAAATAATCTGGAAAATGTTTTATTTGTTATAAGGCATTATATAAATGTGGTTTTAAGAATTTTTATTTTCCCTCAAAAGATGTCCTGGCCTTTACCTATCTTTACTCAAAAAATCTCTCTGAACATCTACAGAATCCGTGACATCATCCGACCAGGCTAAGAACACATGGAAGGAGAAAAACAGCCATGGGACTAGCAGCTCTGTGGTTTGTTTTCAGCTCGACTCACCAGCCTTTTCAGAGAATTCTGTAATGCTGCTGAGTGTGTGTGACAACCAGATGGGGATTCAGGTAGAAAGATGAAGTCGTGGTGCTGAACAAAAGAGAAAAGTCCCTGCAGTTAGAAAATACAAAAATGAAGTTGAGGCCAAGATTTAGCATGTCTAGTTGGCTCACATAGAGTGGACATTTTGTCTCTGCCTTCACCATCTCCTAACTAGGTTTCTGTAACCCCTCAGTGGTCCTCCTGTTGGATGACCTCCCTTGTATCTGTTTGTACCTCTGGTGAGGAGGAGAGCACAGGTTAACTTATTTCCTTGGACCCGGCAAGAGGCTCTGGCTAGGTTGGGGTGGGAGCTGCCTCCTGTGATGACAGTAAGCAGGTATCGAGGCTGGACCAGCACTGCCTCTCCCATCACATGATAGTGACAAAGCCCAAGAGAGACCTGGGTGAGGTCTGACAGCACACATTTGGGTTGTCCTGATGGAGACTTCATCTTAAAATTCTACTTTTGCATTTTTCTTTGTAGTTTCCACTAAAAAAATTATATTTTTCTTTAAAAGAATGCTAGAATAGAACAGGGAAAAGTATTAAATAGCTGGGATTTATGGCCTATATCAGAGGTGATTGTTTTCAACTCATCTAGGCTGATATTACTGAAGTCTTCTCCTTAGTGCTCCTTGGGAATTTTCTTTCAATTTAGACTGTGTACCTGAAAAATAGGAAACAAGATGATATTGCAGTTTTGAAGAACAGCTGGAAACCTAGTCTGTGCAATACTGATAAACAAAACCAAACATGTCCATTGCAAAGCCTGACTTAGATTGAAATTCCAATTTTCCAACCACTTTACCAAAGGACAATATTAACTTTTTGCTCAGTGAGCCCCACACCAGTTGTCTTTATAGACCTCAAAGCTACTTTTTAAGACACTTTTAGGAGATTCGAAGGTTCAGTTTAAAGAACCTGGATTTTAGTTCTGATCTTGCTTATGTCTGTATCTCATCATGCTCAAAGCATTACCTCTTGGGCCTTAGATTTCTCATCAATACAATAGGAGGGGGTTGACTTAGATCACTATTACTGTAACAGTGCTTTCTAGACATAATTAAAATACCTAGAACTAATTGCATGCCCTAATCAATAATTAAGATACTTTTAATATATCAGCTATCCCCTAAAGTGGACTGAAGGATTAGGTATTTAGGAAATCTGTAATATCCTAAATCCAGAAGAGAACACATTCAAAAACTATATTTGTTTAGGAATCAGGGGAAAAGGGGAGGGGAGACATAGGTTTGTTCAGAAGAGCAGTGAACTTGGGTGCTATGGTTTCAATGCGAGGTGTCCCCCAAAAGCTCACAAGTGAAAATCCAGGAAGGCTGAGGTTAAATGATTGGGTTACAACAGCCTTAGCCCAATCAGTGAGTTAATCCCCTGGTAGGGATTAACTAGCAACCGTAGGCTGGTAGGGTGTGCCTTTAGGGGATATATTTTGTATCTGGAGTGGAGTTTCTCTCTCTCTGCTTCCTGGAGCCAGGCCTTGACCTGTTTCCCTCTGCCACCATGACGTTCAGCTCCAAGGAACAAAGTCAGCCATCTATGGACTAAAACCTCTGAAACTGTGAGCCCTCAAATAAACTGTCATCCTAAAATTGTTCTTGTCAGGTTATTGGGTCACAGCAACGAAAAATCTGACTAAAACATTGGGCAAATTTGTTAATTCATTCCCCCTCTGCATTCTCTCATTTGCCAATTACCCCGTCAACATTCTGTGAGTCCCATGAAATTCAAGTGGTATCTATTCAAATTAAGTTCTCTTAGTCACATCATTTTGGTAACCATGCAAAACAGAATTCAAATAAATGGAACTTTTAAGTGCCTTTCATTTTTATTATGAAATACTACCAGGGATGGTAATTTGAGGGTAACCAAATAAGAAAGTGACAAGATTTTATTATGTGTGTTCTTGTCCTAAGCAGAGCCAAGTCTTTAGTGGCAGGTTAATTTCATCAGAAGGGCAAAATCTAGTCAATAACAGAGGCTGTTGAATTTGGTATTGAAATCTAGGAGCGAACTGGAATCCATGGCTAATGCCATCCCTGGCATGTAGCTGGGAATCTGGACTGGCAGCTTCAGCCCAACTTGTCTGATCAGAGCCTGAACAAAGAGTCCACATGTTTGGGAGGACATGTGCACACAGATGGAGTTTGAATAGAGGTTCAGATATCCTGTCATTGGTCTTTGGAGCATTTGGAGGGTTCTTGGTCCAAAACTATGAAACACATGAGCTAAGTCCAAAACTTGTACCTGTGAGAAACACATGTATCATGATGGAATTATGTGCCATTTAAATAGTCTGCCTTTTCTAATCCTGGAATTTCTTATCCCCCATTTCTTATGCTGAACCCCTTTTCCTGTTGTGCCTCTGTCATGGTCCAATTCATATCCTAACCTTTTCATGAAGCTCTTAGAGGGAATCGTATTAACCTGACCTCTGTAGGTGTCATGGTGTCTTGCAAAGCAATACAGCAGGTTGTCAGTAAAGAGTGGTTAGGTTCATCAGTAAATGATCCACTGCTATATTCAGGAAAGGAATACAATATGCACCTCTAATGTAGAGGCTACAAATGAATATAATAAGTAGCATCATGATAAATGGATGCTATTAATTATATTTTTTCATTTTTGGTGGTGTTATGGATTGAACCTAGAGGTACTCTACCACTGAGCTACATCCCAAACCCTTTTTATTATTTATTTTGAAAGTCTTGCTAAATTGCAAAGGGATTTGCTAAGTTAGTGAGTTTGTCTTCGAACTTTCATCCTCCTGCCTCAGGAAATCCATACCCATACAGTGAAAGATACAGAATAAATGATGACCATTCTATACCCAATTCCAAGGCAGGCAATTATTTTTCTCTGGGGTATGTGTATATGGGTCTTTCTGCCTCTCTCTCACTGAATTTTAAGCTGAGTGACACATTCTGGAAATGCAGTCATTCGTGAAGCCTTCCTGTGACATCTCCTGCTCTACCTCCTCTTTGAGCTTCTGTGAAGTCCCATTTATCCTGAGGACAGCCCATGTCTGCACCAGATAGTTAGAATCAGTTCCTCCTGCCTGCAGGCAGAGAGCTCTGAGACGCCACCTCCTTCAGGGCCTCTCTCTAGTGGTGTCAACCAAGAGCCTCCCCTTGAGGTCAAAATCCAAGTACACTTACCACTGCTGGACAATGTCTCCTGCCACAGCTGTTTAGGATGTTTAGGATGGCGTCCCAAGTCATTCCAGGATCTGCTCAGAATACCTGACCCTGATCACTGGCCTCAAGGTTACCAGGACATGAGAAGTGTTGCCGAACTTGTTCATTAAAACACAGGTGCCTGAGCCCCAGCCCACGTCCTCTGCATCAGCATCCTCTGGGGTGCTGGAGGAATCTACATGTTAAGGAAAACACTTGTGCTTCTAAAGTGTTGTCCTCAAACCAGAAATGCCGGCATCACCTGGGAGCTATTGAAAATGCAGCCTCTCAGGCCCCACCAGACCTACAGAATCAATCTGCATTCTTAACAATGTCCGCAAGTATTTATTTAGTTACAAGTAAAAAGTTTTAGAAGCAGCATTCTGGATCTGTGGACCTCAATCAGGGGAGTTTTTTCTCTCCCACCCCTACTCCTGCCACTATCTGGAGATAGCTTTGGTTGTCACAGCTGGGAAGATGGTAATGGCATCTAGGTAGCCAGAAGCCAAAGATATGCTAATATCCTACAAGGCTCCCATCCTACAGACCCCCATTCAAGGCCAAAAGACTAGCCAGACAGTAATGTTAACAGTGCTCATGCTGAGAATCCTCAGGCTAGATTATTGTAGCCCAGTTGGTAGATTAGTCTGGGGATCCAGACACCTACAAGCATTTAGAAGAAGCAACCAATTACCTGAAAGCCCATCTGAATTCTGAAGCAGGCTCTCCATCCTCAACCAGAGCTATGAGAATGGACTCTGACCCCCAGCTTTGGAGCTGAGTCCTAGACCTTCCCCTTATATGCCCTCTGAAGCCACTGAGGAAACAGAGAGAAACCAAATGAGAACAAGCAAAGGCTTTTTACTGAGAGCTTCAGTATGAGATTTGACTGCCGTGATTGTGTGTTGCAGACTCAAAAGCAGAGGGAGGTATAGGGATGTCTTACAGTGGAAACAAAGAAGGCTTGATTGGAGATGTTGGCATAGCAGGATTGTTAGATTAACTAGAATAGGTGCCTCCTGGCGGATGGGTTAGGGTGCATGTCTGATTTATACCTTTAATCGAAAATGGGGACAGAGTATTGGAAACTCTCAACTATGAAATCCTGGCTGTCTGGGGATGATTGTTGCATAAATTGAAGTTTATCTTTCTGAATTATTACTAAAAATAATGAACTTACTAGAAGTCCTGCTGATTATCAGGCTGGCTTCCCAGGGGGTTAATGTAGTCAAGAAGGATGTCCACAGGCCAGGTTGCTGCACGTGCTGTATCAGTGTCCAAATATTACCTGTTCCTGCCTGCTGTGCAGAGCATTTATAGATGATGAAAGACTGAGTGTTTTAAAGTCATAAGTTTGACACAAGTACATGCTATTTAAGTTGTTTGTTCCGAGACAAAAGTACATGCCTCTGTTATATAGGAAACAAGACATGAGAAACACAAGTTTAGACCAAATTATGAAAATGACCAAGATTTTGTTTGGCGTAGTTTATCTTTTTCAATCTGCCACCACACCTCCCTTCCTCTTCCCATCCTGTTCTTCTCTAAGTTGAACCTGTATATGATCCCATTCTCAATGAGGAGTGGATTGATAACGACTTGGTGATGATGACCAAGGTGCCAGAGGTCACAGGTCTAAGGCACATTCCCATGTCATCTGGGGAGCACTTAAACCAAAAGGCCTCAGGACAATAGGGAGTCACATTATAATAGCAGTGTGGGGGGCAGTGGGGTACGTAGATCTGGCCGAGGAACACTGATATGGGCTTCTCTACTCATGAATAGTGGAATAACACCTGTGTGTTATTCCTTCTGGGACTCCCAGTGGCCACTGTTTATAAGAGTGACAGCCTAACTCAGAGTATAGATGACTCACAGTGGAAATTGTTCAAAGGACAGGACAGCCCTGTGCTGCCCGTCATGTTGTCTTCGTGAAATGGGAAGGAACATATGACAGTTAGGATACTGCAAAGATAACTACAAATTGGGAAGTCCTGTAGTTTAGAGTCAGATCCAAGTCTGAGTTTCACATATGTTAACAAAAAACTAGATAAAGAATCATGAGTTCTAAGAACCACTGTCTCTCCCTAACATCACATCAGGAGGAACAGGTGACAGCATATCCCTCCCTGCAGTGCCTAGGCAGCGAGGACTGCAACACAAAGAATCCAGGCTTTGTAAAAGTGGCTCCTCTGATAATCCCTTTCCCTGTATAGGTTCAGGGCAGAAGGCTGTGGACAGCTGAGAGCTGCAGGTAGATGAGAATGCCGCTGGGGACCTGTGTCTTCAGTTGGCTCCACGAGGTGGCGATATCTCAGCAAGATGTTCTACAGGACTGGTGGCCTCTATGAGTGATTCTGGGAGTGCCACCTTTTTCAGAAAGGAGAGATGACTTTCTGAAATGATTCCTGAAAGTGGCAAGACAGTAGGCTGTAGATAATGGGCTTGACAGCTGAGCTCAGGTAGAAGACACCTGGAATATGGGGGATAGACGTGCAGAGGAGAAACTGAGTAAGATCCGCAACGGGTGAAACATAAATATTTAACAAAGGCCTGGGATCCCCAGTATTGCCCATTTTGGAAGTGATAATATACACAGTCTTTACTTATGAATACAAAATGCTCTGAGCTATTCTACCACCTATGCACTTAGAATTCCAACATAAAAATTATGTCTTGGAAAAAATCAGGCTGGCACAGGATCTCTCTGAGATGGTCAGTAACTTCCTTTGATCCCTATTTATTTAATTAAGAAATAAATGTTAATTATTAATAAATATGAAATGTTCCCATAGCATAAATGGAAGGTGCTTAAAACTTAGAGAATTCTTTTTCTCGTTGTAATTTTTAATCCATAATTTGAACTGCAAGTGATGGAGGAATGATAAATCTGCTTAGGCTTATTCTTTGCTGAGATTCCTTGTAATGCTGTAAAATTATTCAAAGAATAATTCACACACATCCTCTCCCTACCTTTCCCTTTCCTTTGATGGTGCTTCCACATTGTCAGATAATTGAGTCTCACCATTTATTTTCTCCACTAGTACCTTACATATAATCATTTTCTTGTTCATCTTATATTCTTCCTGATTACCATATCCTCTTTTTTCTCCTAGGTTCAATATGAGCCTAAGGACAGGAATCTGAGGACCTCAGATTCCTTCTCTTGTCTTATTCCACAGCGTTAGACAAACACTGGCAGATCCCCATGATATTTTAGTAAAAGCTTCCATTACCTGTGCTCTTGTCACACAGCCAAACCAGCTAAGTCTTTACCTGACACCACATGGATGAGGTTGAACACAGCAGCCAGGGTCTCGGTCTACTCCTCCACAAAGCTGAAGAAACAGTGGTGAATGTAGAATGGGGTCCAACAGATGGTGAATACTAAGAACTAGACAACTGGGAAAAGATCATAAATAGGAAAGGAAAAGTCAGTGTAGACAAGGACGCTCACCCTGAGCCATCCAAACCTTCCAGCAGTTCTTCTCTCCACTGTGGTTAAACTAAAGTGGTTGCCAGCAAACTAGAGGTCCCCCAACAGAATATTCAAATGTAAGAACAGTGTGTAGGATCTAAGACCAGTTTTCTATATGGTTGTACAAGATTTCTCACGTAACGTAAGTTTCCTTTAGAATATTTAGCATAGATCTGAATTTATTTCTGTTTTGAAAGCACTTTACTGGGTAAAATCAAGTATGCTAAAAAGTTTTTTGGAGTCCCATAAACAGATTTTATCAATAAATGGTTAGGTTCAAGCAGTTGGAGTTCTTTAAAATTATAGGTTAGTAGCAGACTGTTAAATGTATAGATGAATTCATCTTGTTATTCTAGAAATAATTTGAAGTTTCTCTGAATTTGATCATATAAAATTCAGTGATGAATGGGGGAGGAGAAAGATCCAACAACCTTAAGAGAAGTATCAATTTACAAGTACCTTCTGATTGGTTCAGGATGTGTCACTACATCATAAATTGCTAAACCATAGATTTCCTTCCAATGTGTGATTTTTGGTGCCCAAAACAGATTGACACTGCTGTAGTTACTCTTTGGGGAATTTCAACTCCACAGGGGCAGACATGCATTTGAATCTTATGAAGTTGGGGAAGACATTCCTTTACTGTGCCATGCTGCTTGGGACTGAATAATCTAAAAGAAGCCAGGAGAGAGAGAAGAGTACGGATGAAACATTAGCTACGAGCGGATAATTTCTGAAGCAGAGAGATGGACACATGGTCTTCATTTTACAGTTCTCTGTACTTGTTTTCAACCCAGTGGTGCTTTGTCACTGATCCACATCACCAGAACTTTCATTTTTATTTTAAGACAAGGTCTCCCTAAATTGCTTAGGGCCTCACTAAGTTGCTAATACTGGTGTTGAACTTGTGATCCTCCTGCCTCAGACTCTCAAACTGCTGGGATTACAGGTATGTGCCACTGTGCCCATTGTGAGCACTTTTGAAGTTATCATAGCAAACCAGGCATTAAACCCACTCAGAATAAGTCATCTGCCTGTGCTGTGGTTTCAGGCATATGGACGCTGCTGAGCTTATCCCCCAAGAAGTCCTCAATCTGCTTGTCTCCAACTCCCCTTAGCTAATCATTTAATTCCAGCTCAAATCAAAGCCCCTACCGAGGCAAATACTTTATATTTTGTTATTGTGACTGTCATGGAAATGAGCTTCAAGTCTTTTTGAGAGCAGATATGGTAAAAGAGAAAAAGAGAAAGCTAATGAGGACTGAATTTCTTAACAGCAAAAGTCAGGTGCCAGCAGGAGCTAAAACTTTCCCAAGAAAAGTGATTATTAATGTCAAACAACCAATATCAGTGACTTTATGCTTTTTTGGTCAGAAATGCCGCATAGTTACCATGTGTGTTCCCTGTGCATATTTGTCGTGAGGATTCATTCCTTTCAAACCTGTGCTTTGATTTGGATAGCACATGATAATTCTCTCCCTTGTCAGTAACTCTCATGGACTAGTACTGGGTCATATATTTTGATAACATTACTTTGGGAGAATATGGATTAATACCTGAGGATTTTTAAACATTTTATCAATGCAAAAGTATACTTTTAGATACCAAGTTATAGATTGTTACAATGGAAGGACCAGGTTTTCCTGGACAGATATTCCTAATCTATAATCAAAAGATCCCATGGAGTCCATGTGTGAGCATCAGAGTGTATATGATCCTCAGAAATAGAATATAAAACATTTTTTGCACTTGCATTTAAACACTTTTTGACAGGAGAGTCCATAGATTCTACCATATTTTTAAAGAAAGTCACAACACTAGTTAAGTTAAAAGTCACTTGCTGATTTTTCATAGAGGGAAATGATGCTCAGAGCCTCAAAGCAGATGTGATTTACCAGGAGGCAGTATTACAGAAAATGCAATTTAGCATTTTATGTGGAAAGTTCTAAACCAAAAAGGGGGTTGAGTAGTGGCTCAGCAACTGGAGCACTTGCAAGGCATATGCAAGGACCCAGGTTCAAACCCCCACACAAACCACACACATAACTAAGCGTTGGAGAAATGAAGGCCAGATGAAAAATTAAATTCTCTCTCATAAAAAATAAAACAAAAAGGAAACCAAACAGACTACAGTAGAAGATTGAATATGTTAAGAAAGCTATCCTGTGATGCCAGGTATAGTGGCACACACCTGTAATCCCTACCACTGGAGGCCAAGGCAGGAGGATGCAAGTTCAAGGCCAGACTCAACAACTTAGCAAGACAGTCTTGAAATATACTTAATAAAGAAAAGGGTTGGGGATGTAGCTCAGTGGCAAAGTGCCCCTGCATTCAAACCCCACGATAATGGGATGTGGGCAGGGGGAAGATACAGATGTTCTCAGAGCAAACAGAGAGGGGGAAACACAAAAGTATTTTCAGAACAATTTTGAGCCTGACCCCAGCAGCACTATGTCAGAATCAAATGCAAGTCCTTTGCTCTTGCAAACAAAAGCAAACAAAACACAAAGGCAAAGTGAGAATCTACACAGCATCTCGGGTATTGTTTTTTTTGGAAGATTATGGATCTATGGATCTATGGAGGATACCTTCATTTGCCTCAAGGGATTGACTTTTATTCAGCTGAAAGGGAAATGAAGAGAGATGGTCAGAAAGGGAAGCACTTTTTTTCTTTCCGTTAAGATCTGAAAAGCATATTTCTAATGCTCATTTTAAAAATCAAATAAATGGGGGTTGGGGATTTGACTCAGTGGCAGAGCGCTTGCCTAGCACGCACAAGGCCCCAAGTTCGGTCCTCAGCCCTGAAAAAAAAATCAAATAATTGAGATTTACAAAAATGTAAGAACATGTTAAATGTTTAATAGTAAGCTTGAGGCAGAATTTAATCCTGGTCACTGAACTCAACTGGATAGATGCTTGCGGTCAAGTTGCTGTACAACCATTTTTATATGCAATTCTGTAGAACACAAGCTCTGTAGTCTATTACTAGGTGTTTCCTAAAAAGTGCTAATTTCTAAAGTTAAAAAATGTTATCTAGGCTTTTCCATTCACTCATTCTTTTCATTCATTTACTTCATCTATTTCAATGAAGTCCCTCTACCCTCTGGGAACTCAGCAGTAGAAAATAAAGACAGGGACTATTCCTGCCTTATGAAAGTTTTAATTTCCATTGTGGATCTTCTCAGAGCCTTTAATATGCTAAAGGGCATTAGGGTTCTTCAAGGGTGATCATGTACCCTCCCTCCCCACTTTCCATACCCACATCTCCCATCCCAACACATTTCTTTAACTAAATACCTTCCCCAAACTCTCATCAGTGAATTGTCTGGTACCATCTTGACAATATAATTTGCTGTTTTTTTTAATATTACTGATAAAAAAAATGCATGTCTGAGTTCAGATGTTGAAATATATCCACCCTAATTGGGCTCTGAAACCTCTGAAAATGTCAGATATCATCCCTGCCTGTATATATTTAACCTTCTTACCATTTCAAGGTCCATCGATTCCTGAATGATTTCAATGTCAACTTTAACCCACTGTCCTCTCCTTCCTCCCAACTCCTGTAGCATTGAAGATCTTTATTATTCATCTAGTTGTAACTTTACTTTTTTTCTCTAATTTATGTATATTTTGATTTAGGGGGATGTTCAACCAGAAAAAAAGGAAATTTTAAGGATCCATGATAAAAGGAAATTTTAAGGATTCATGATAAAATAAAATGTATGGAAGTTAATATAAGTATATATTTCCATATTGGTTCTCTAGCATTTATTTCTATTTTTACCAATAGGATTCTAATTTTCTCATAGTAGTTTATGCCTTCCCTATACCCAATCATTAGTGGAGTTGGGAATGAACCCAACTCTGACTCCAGGAATTGTCCTTAAGTAACTTTGGCAATCAGATGGTATTATTCTTCAGTTATAGTAACTTGCTAATTGGGGCCAGAAACATTTCAGATATTTGCTTGTACTTTTGGGAGATCAGCGCTTCACCATGCCTCCTCCTAGGTACAAAGGGACAAGCCCTGGCATCATTTGTTTTCTGCCTCCATGATGTGCTGACCCTTGAGAGAGCTCCCGGGAGGACCAAGCCCTGAATGATGAAGTACCTTTGAGTGTGTAGTCTGAGCACACATAGGGCTTCCTCCTCTCTCCCTGGTCCTGTAATGCCATCAATTCTGGGCTTGCTGCCTTCGAAGGGCAGTGGGACCTAGAGTAGATCACACCTTTAGACTTGCCAGGAGGGTTAAGGATTGCTTGCATCTCTTTAAATCTCAGAAATCAAAAGGGCCCTTTCAAGCAATGTTTCCAAGCCTTTTGTAAGAAGGAAGTCATTTAGCCTCATCCATTCACTGAGCTCCTGGTTCAGTTTGGAAGAAACAAATTAGGGAATCTACAAATGTAGAACTATGAATTGTAATAAAGAAAAGTCACCGGGGGCTATAAGCACATACAACAGGGACCAGGGGACAAAGCGATCTGGAGAGCTTCCTTGAGGAAGTGTGGCTGAGCACAACTTAGAGGATAACTAAGAATTAAAAAGACACTAAGATGTGTGGTGATGGACAGTAGGGACATTTCAGGCAAAAGGCACAAAGTGCAAGAAAGACCAGTGCCAATCCTCCAAGCTTCTAGAGCAGAAATATTAGACTTCTTTCAGGAGTGACTTTCTGAGCAGGTGTCTCCTTTCCTGGTATTCTCTGGTACCTGGGTCACTTCTCATCCATCCTTCGTGAGAACAGGATGTCATAAATTGCATTGCTCACAGAAAGCAAATCTTGGTGGTTTCTAACATGTTATCTGAGCTGACATTCAGATCCTGATTTTAAAAAAAAAAGAAGGAGGAGGAGGAGAAGAGACGAAGGAGAAGGAGAAGACATCTGAGAGCTGAGAGGTCTGGGCAGGTGCTGGCTTAGAGGTTCATTCCCTGGTATCCAGAAGTTTGGTGACTCCAGGCTTGCGACCTGGCTCCCACAGCCATGGAAATTCAATTATCAAAATTTACTCCAGAAGACAGAACCTAACCAGCAGCCATGGAAGAATCTGGGAAAGATGCCAAAAAGCTAGAATCCCCCACAACAGCAGGCTCAACTGGTGCCAAGCAAAGCAAAGGCAAGGAGCCACAACTCGGAGTCAGCTGTGCAGTCACGGGGGTGATAAAACAATCTTCCGTGAAGGAAGATCTTAAGCAACATGATGGTGTCAGAAGTTCATGAAAAAAGGCTTTCAATCCCAACCTCTCCAAAACAAGACATTTTGCCTTACATTGCAAATGTTGGTGAAATGAATCTCTACTTGTATGGCTGCTGTGTAGTTTTCAACAATGCAGAAATTCCATTTCCCATTCAGAAGATCATATTTCAGCAGCAGCTACGTGGAATCAAAACCCACCATGCAGTACTTCAGTATAGGATGAATGGATTTTGAAACTTGTATCCTGGGATCCTTTCCCCATTCCCACAGAAAACAACTACAGTGGTACTTCTGTTTGATCTGCATGAGAATTTGTCTTGCCTTTTCTAAAAGCACCTCACTCACACCCCTGAGTTTATAACCCAGGGTGTGGCAGCAGTAGGACAGGGACAATAGGGCCATTTTCACTCCACTAGAAAGAGTTCAGACACAAGCTGAACAACAAACTGGCAAACACCAGGCTTTCAGGGCATTCAAATGCCATGGAATTGGAGAGTATTATAGAGGCTTGGTGTATATTCTTTTTTGTAAGGATTCAGCAATGTCCTTTAATTTGACTTTCAAGGTTCCATTAAGGAGCATCTGCCAACATTGTAGCACACTTTTTACCCCCCTGAAAATCCAAATAGTACTTATGCAATCATTTGATTCTGGAAAATTCACAATCTAAACCGTTATATCTTGTAGGGGCAAAATATAGGAGAATCAAGAGACTGGGGTGTGGATGATGTGGGGATAATTCTGGTTTAAGAACAAATGCATATCATATTGCTTCTTTATAGGCATTTATGATTGTACAATAACTCAACTCCTTAATAAAAAGCTAAAAAAAAAAAAGGAGCATCCGCCTACTGCAGCCACTCCCAGTACTCATTTGGGCAATGATTTTATTGGCGGACATCTATTCAGTACCATGTTGGGATACTTACTTTTCCCAATTAGTGTTGTGAAAACTCACGTTCTCAAATGGGTAGGGAATTTGAGTCTTTCCTCATGGTTTTCAAACCAATCTGGCTAGAATGAGATAGGAAACTGATAAATCTTTTCAAAGGTACCAGTCTGAATTACCATTGGTCCCTCATCTCTTGTGGGCATAATCAGTGCTACTCATGAGTTCTTGTTAAAGCTATGTGAAAAAAATTCATTAGGGAAGTACCATTTATCAAACAAATAGACCTAAGAATAGACTTGTTCCGACTTGACTCAAATATAAGTTGGTGTCATTAATTCTAAGCTGAAAGTTATGGGCAAAGCTACTGTCCTGAGGCATTAACAATAAGAACAACAAAAATTTTCACTAACAAAATAAAAATTTAGGTCCTTTTTTTTATTGTTCTTATCATGACCCAAGAGCTTCAGGCTAATCACCTAGTACAGGCTGTCTATACGATGGCTTCTCACAGGGTGACCTAATAGCAAAGTTATGATTCTTTTTTCCAGAAAAGCCCACAAGTCTTTGAAACTTATTGAAACATAAGTAGTGATGACCATCTAGAGGAAATGAGCTAGGACCCTAGGACTTCTCAGGTTTATTTTGTTATTCTATTCTCTGCTTCTCTGATCTCAGGGAGCTGTTGCAAAGGGTGGTCTTCATTGAACTCAGGCATATCTATGGTGAGGCAAAGGAACAGAACAGAAAAGAAAATCAGTTTATTAGATACAGGCATTTCATGATGAATTGTAAAAGAAAGTTTTGAAACTAAGTATCTCTTGGGATAGTTATTATCCAAACTGTTTCTGTTTAGAATTAAGCAGCTAAGGAAAATTCCCATGTTTCTTTCTAGCTTAGAAAGTTTTGTTTAATTCTGAATGTGATCTTAAGCCCTTCCGAAACATTTTTGTGTTAATTTTACTTCTGTCTTTGCCAAAAGATTGGACGACTTAAATTTTAAGTATTTCAGCTCATTAAGTCATAATCACATATAGATTATACTCTTTATCTTGGTTTCTTTGATTTATTGCTTCATCTTAGCAGAGGGTTTGCAGGTTTTTCCCTTGAGTAGTAATATATCATATTAATCATCCTGTTTTTTTGAAACTACTTTTTAAAAATAAACACTCCTATAAAATTAGTCAAAAAAGTTATGAATTCATGTTAATGAAACAAGATGAAACAAAAGTAAACAAAAGTTGGGTAAATATATATGCTATTCAAATTTAAATATTTCCCCAAAACTGACCCAAGATAAGTGGTGTTGAGATATTGATAAGTTGTAGGTGAGGATTTCTTTTATGACTTATGATATTTGGAAATACATAGGAGTCTCTTCCTCTCAGTGAGATGCACAAGGCATTCTAGACATGGCTTGGAGCTGCTCTGGGGTAACATATCACTCCTGGAATAAAGGGCCAACTCTCCAGGAGGAAAGTGGCATAGCTCTCTGCCTGATTAGTTATACTTCAATGCTCAGATGTCTGATGCTTAAAATTTATTCTTTCATAGACCTTGACTTCATCTTAGGGATGACATGTATCCAAAAGGTTCACATAAGCAACAGTTTTGACATCCCCTTTTTCAAAGATGGACTGAGATGGGCATGCATTAATTATCACATTGAGTCAGCACCATCTTAAAGCATATGGTGTGAGCATGTTAATATTTTGATCTCCTTCCATTCACAACACACGTTGCTCCCCCTCCTGCCTCCTGTAAAGGAATCACAGACCCTTACAGTTTGAAGGGCCTTAAATATGAGCTGATATGTCCTTTGCATATTATGAATGGGAAAAGTCATTCCAGAAGAACCATGTGGCTTGCCTAAAGGCGAATTCTAGGTCAAATGAGAACCTGGGAGTCTAAGTGTCGTCAAAATTGTGCATTACACAAAACAGCTCCTTACAGGACTATTATTGGGAACCTTTGTTTTCCCTAGCAAGGCTGAAGTACTTGACTGGTACAAAGGCACAAAAGCCAGGAAGGCAGAGGCTTGCATAAATAAACAATGACCCCAACCTACATGCTAGCATAAGATGAGTATGCTAACTTGACTGGGGATGCTTTGATATGCCTGCAGCTGTCTCAGGTTAGGATAGATGTCTGCTTTGTTTGAAGAAGAAACTCCACTTTGCATTACAGCTATGTTCTAAGTTAACCACCTTTCCTGCTTATGCCTAAATGTGGGACAGAAACTCAGGTCCTTCACCCAAGGAAGAGAGGAAGAGACATTGCACCCCCTTGGTTTTCCCCACCTTTAATTCCCTCAGATTGTATTATTATTATTATTATTATTATTATACTGTGTCATTCCCCTTTCAGGTTTCTGAAGAACATGCTGCAATAAGGAGTGCAGCAAAATATAAAACAGCCACAGTCAAGACTTCAACCTCCTTGCATTTGGCCATAGAATATATTAGGAACTATACAGACCCATCAAAAATAGTTTCTCTAAACTAATGTAGTCACATAGAGTGAGAGCCATCAGAAAGCATGTGATGTTAGTATGTGATTGCTTTGTTCTCCTTTCAGTCATGGAAAGATATAATGAAATAACAAATAGGAAAGAAAGAAAACATCAGTTGCCTGCTATGAACATAAGAAAGGAGCATCTAATTATAGTTCTACAAACTGATAATTCAGTCTTAATTACAGATGTCTTTTATGCTTTCTTTTACTCCCTCTCATGTGGTCTGTTGAGCACAATCTCTACTTCTGAAGAAGAAACATGCCTATCTCACTAAGGCTTTGTATATGTGTGCATTTTTTTCATGTTCATTTGACATTTCAACCAAAGGGTCAAAGAAGCCAAAAGGAAGTATTTGACTTTAAAGCTGTATTTGTGTTTTGGACTGTTCGATTTAGTTCATGTAACAGTCAGACTAAGTAAGCGCAGAGGAAGATGTCAATACAGGCAGAAGATGGGAGAGAGGAAAGACACAGTAGGGTGTGGAAGAGTCCTTCAAAGCATGTCCACCAAGCCCAGATCACCTGATGAGCTTATTTAAAGTGAGGCACCTCCTCAGACCTTGTGATACAGATTTTACAATGGGTAAGGTGAGACCATAGTAAGTTTTCTAGCTGATTTTTAGAATACTTAGATATGAAAAAAAAAAGAAATATAACAAGACGAATAATGGAAGATGAGCTACAGGAAATGGCTTGTAGTTGTGATTTTACTTTTTAATTTTAAGCAAGTCCTTTAACTTCTTAATGCCCCATCTGAACTCATCCCATTTTTCTCTATGTTCCCTTCCAGTTATGAATTTCTCAAATTCTAAGTTTCCCTCTTCACTTTGAGCCAGTAAAAGAAGAAGGAATGCTACCCAGGCCAGGTATCTTGGATACTCACTCTGAACTCCATGAGGTAGTAGAGGTAGTAGAGATGAGAGTCATGGGGAGGACACAGAAGAAGAACGAGGTGACCTGGATGATGACATTGTAGATCCACGTGAGCTTGATGATGGTACACGTGGCAGAGCCAGAGACCCAGGTTCCACTGGGCAAGTAGGAGACCCTGATGTCATAGATGATGGTGGTAAGAATGGAGAAAAGGAGGGAGAAGCCCCAGATGACACCCACGATCCCAAGAGCCCTCCCTCTAGTGCTCTCATTCAGGGCGCGAAAGGGGTGGAGGATGGCCACATAGCGCTCCAAAGGTTATGCTGAGGACAGAAAGTGAACCACATGGTCTCAGGCAGGGGGGTCTTGAAGTAGCAACCTGGGTGCCTGAGCAGGAAAGGGGAGAAGCCCTTCATGTCATAGACTTCCATTGGCATCCCCAGGAGCAGAACCAGGAGGTCACAGACAGCCAAGCTGAACGGGCAGTAGTTTCTGGAAGTCTTCATTGTCTGGTCCCAAAGAATCAGCAGGCATACCACAACATTGCCCACCACCCCTACCACAAAAATTGGCACATACACCATAGAAAGGGGGAGGACTAGGTGGCTGTGCCAAGGCCCACGGAGGCAGCCATTGGAATGTTCAGGTACCTCTTGAATGGATCTTCCAGGATCCAAGAAGCATTTTCAAGTATTTCCATCATTGACAGTAAAATCGAAGACCCGAAAGTCCCCTGGTATGAGGTTCAGTCCCCAGTCAGCCAGATAGGAAAGAAAAAGCAGTCTGGAGAGAACAGCCTGCGAAGGAGACCAGGAGAGTAAGTGTGCAATCCTAGCCTGGGCTGCTCACAGTCTGAAGTCAGAAGCCCCGCCCCTCCACAGGCTGTGAGCTGATAGGCTCCTGGAAGACCTGGCTTCAACCTCTTATGTGCTGGCTTCCAGCGCAGGGAGCAGGGAGGAGGGAGAGATGTTTTCGTGAACTGGAAGCAGATGGGAATAGAGCTCACAGACAATGATTCTAAAACAAATAAGGAGTGGGCAGGCAATCCCAGCGGTGCACTGTGCAAAGTTTTGGGAATCTGGGTGGAAATGCAAAAGCAAGCTGTGCAGTGTTAGTCACAGAATACAAATTGTCGATGATTCTGGTCACCTAGGAAACATGAGAAAAGTGGGAAAACAATAGATTTCCATTCAACAGATTTTCCAAGGTATCTTGTTCCATTGTAGATTCGGGGCTCTCTAGAAAGCAAGATGGATGTGACACAAAGTCTCAGAAATGCAGGATAATGGGGAAATTTGTTCAAACTCCCAGGCTCATTTCTTTATTTGCATCATTGATTTTATTTCGTTCAACTGTGTGCTGGGTAATGTTTTAAGCTTTGTGGAAAATCAATGAACAAGAAATGCAGGGTCTCTACCTTTGCTGCCCTGTTCTTATAGTCAGGAATTCTGGAAATATAAATGAGTTAATAAATACATATGATTTCAGATAACTGATAAATAATTATTTATCAAGAATAAACAGGGGCTGGAGCGGTGGCTCAGCGGTTTCGGAGCTTGCCTGGCAAGCACGAGGACCCGGGTTCAAACCCCAGCACCACGTACACAACTGAATGTTGGAGCAACTAAGGCCATGTGAAAAACTAAATAAAGTTGTTTCTCTCTTTCTCTGTCTCTCTCACTGTCCCTCTTTCTAAAAAAAACAACAACAAAAAAAAAAGAATAAACAAGTTTATCTCAATGTCACATTTTGGGTTGAGATGTAATGGAAAGAAAACGAATCATAATTTGAAATTGTAGGGACTAGCACTGTTGTGCATGCCCATAATCACAGCAGTTTCGGAGGCAGAGGCAGGAGGATTGCAAGTTCAAAGCCAACCTCAGAAATTTGTGTAGCCCTAAGCAACTTAGTGAGACCCTGCCTCAAAATCTCAAAAAAAAAAAAAATGGGTCCGAGATGTGACTCAATGGTTAAGCACAATTGAGTTCAATCCTTGGTACCCCCCAAAAAATGCCCCCACAATTGCTCTTTTTGCTTCAGTTTGCTTTGTCTTTTCTGGTTTTTTTTTTTTTTTTTTTTGTATAAATTTTAGGACTTTTTTTCTAGCTGTGTGAGGAATGTCAATATGTGGTTTGGTCCACATTACTTTGAATCTGTAGATCACTTTTGTGGACATGGCCATTTAAATGATATTAACTCTGCATGTTCCTGAACACAGATAATCTCCCCATAGTAAGCACCTTCTTCTGTTTCTTTTTTCAATATTCTGTCACTTCTTTGTAGATATTTTTTTACACCTGCTTGAATACATACATCCCTAGGTGTTTTTTAAGCTATTTTGAATGGAATTAATTCTTTCTCAGTGGACTAATTTTTGGTGTTTAGAAAAGCAAGTGATTCTTGTATGTTAAGTTTACATCCTGCTACTTTGTTGAATTTGCTTATCTGATCTACAATCTTCTAAGGGAGCTTCAAGGGTTTTCCAAGCATAGGATCATATCATCTACAAATAGGTTTATTTTGACTTCTTACTTTCCTATTGGTATCCCTTTTATTTTATTCTCTTGACTAAAAGTGTTTGCTAAAATTTTAAGTATTCTATTGGATAGCAGTACTGAAAGTGAACATCCTTCTCTTGTTCCTAACTTTAGAGGAAATGGTGTTAGTTTTACAGTACACAGTCATAGTAACAAAAATAGCATGGTACTGACATAAAAACAGACACAAATATTAAAGGAATAGAAGATGCAAAATGAACCCACACAGTTACAGCTATAGATTCTCAATGAATGTGCCAGAAACATACATTGGAGAAAAGACATTTTCTTTAACAAATGGTGCTGGAGAAACTGAACCACCTTATGTAGAAGAATGAAACTAGACACTTGCCTCCCACTCTGTACAAAAGTCAACTCTAAATGGATCAAATAGGATGATCAAATAGGATGACCCATAGGATGACACAGGGGAACCACTCCTTCCTATACGTATATGCAAAAATGTCCAGAATAGGACTCCTATGTCTCAGGAAGTAAAAATAACAATCAATAAGTAGAATTATAGCAAATTTAAAATTTTCTCCACAGCAAAAGACAGGCTACAAAATAAAAGAAAATCTCTCCAGCTACTCCATTACCAGAGGAGTAATATTTCAACTATGTGAAGAACTGAAAAACTCAACACCAGGAAAACAAATAGCCCATTCAGAAAATGAGCAAATAACTGCAGACTGGTACAGCTGTACTGCAAAGTAGTGTGGAGACTCCTCAAAAAATCAAGGATGAACCCACCATACAATCCAGCTATCCCACTTCTGGGTATTTTCCCAGAGGATTTAGAATCAGCACATTACAGCAACACAGCAAAATCAATGTTCATAGCAGCTCAATCTACAATAGCTAAATTATGAAATCAATCCAGATGCCCCTCACTGGATGAATGGATCCAAAAACTGTTGTATGAATGTATGTATGTATGTATATACATATAAAATGAAATTTTACCCAGCTACTAGAAAAAATGATATCACAGTCTTTGAAGGTAAATGGATGGCAATGGAAGAAATTATGCTGATTGAAATTAGCCAAACTCAGAAACTCAAGGGTCAGATGTGTTCCCTCATCTGTGGAGGCTAGAGCAAAACCAAGGTATAGATGAAAGATCAAGCTTATGCACTAGACTCACCAAAGTCAAAGCAATACATAATCTAGGGGAACCATAGATCTGAAGGGGAGGGAAGAGAATAGGAGGGAGGGAGGGAATTAGGGGGAAAATCAATAATGTAGCTTACTCTACTCCCCCAAGAAGCCAAATAATACTTATGCAATCATTTAATTCTGGAAAATTCACAGTACACACACACACACACACACACAAACACATTTATATCTGTTATGGGGGAAATATACAAGAGTCAAGAGACTGAGGTGTGGGTGATGTGGGGATGATTCTGGATTAGGATCAGGGGCATATCATACTGTTACTACACATGCATTTATGATTGTACAACACAACTCCTCAATAAAATTTTAAAAAGGTGGAACACCTTTTTAAGAAGTAGAAATATCTAAGTATTACCTGAAAAAAAAGTTCAACACCTTTAGCCATCAGGGAATGCAAATCAAAAGCTGTCTTGAGATTCCATCTCTCACAATCCAAATGGTGATCACCAAGAAAAGAACAAGTAGGTTGTTGAGGATGGTGGGGGTAAGGAACTCTAATTACGCTGTTAGTGGGAATGTATATTAATGTAGCCACTATGGGGGTAAGGAACTCTAATTACGCTGTTAGTGGGAATGTATATTAATGTAGCCACTATGGGCATCAGTTTGTAGATTTCTCAAAAAGAAAATGGAAATACCATGTGATTCACTTCCTGAAATTTATCCCAAAGTGAGCATCGTTTAGAAATAAATGCATACTCATGTTTATAACATCACAATTCAACACAGCCAAGTTAAGCAATCAGCTTAAGTGTTCATCAACAGATGAATGGATACATAAAATGTGGTATTAGAAACTTTTATTCAGTAGTAAAGAGAACAAAATTTTGCCATTTATAAAAAAATATATGGAAGCAAGAATCATGCTAAAATAAGCCAGACTCAAAAAGACACGTGTGCCATGTTTTCTCTCACATGTAGAAGCTAGAGGGAAGAAAAAGTACATCGTGAAAGTGGAAGGGACACCATGGGGTATAAGAATGGGATTAGCAAGTGGCAGAAGAAGAGGTATCAGGGCCTAAAGCTCATTAAATTACATTGTGAAGATGCCACAAAGATACCTACTGTTCTATATAATTTATATACACCAATTGTTCCAGAGACTTATAAACTCAAAAGGGAAGTGACTGGCTCCCCACACAGAGACATTCAGACTTATAATAACAGCTCTCTCCTTGCTCAGCTTTTGGCCCCTAATTTAATGTCATGTGTTTTTAGAACATTTCTTAGAAGCCACACTCTATTTCCATATGCAATTTTAAGATGGAAAATTCAAACTGACAGTGATTTTTTTTTCCCCTGGCGATTGATCCCAGGAGCACTTCACCACTGAGCTATATCACTAGTCCTTTCTATTTTTGAGACTAGGACTCCTAAGGGTGCCCAGCCTGGTCTTGAATTTGCAATTCCTATGACTTACTGAGATTATTAGGTCCTTACTGCTATACCTGGTTCCACAATGCTCAGTGACTTCAAACATACATGGTTATTCTGTCTTTGTGTGTGCTCTGTTGATTGTGGCCAGAAAGGGAAAACTTTGCACTACACTGTCTTCATCGGATATAATATAGGAAGCCTTAATGCCAGAAACACAGTAATAATACTTCTGGGAAGACATAAATGTGGGTGTACTACCTCTCACTCCATCTTTCTGAGGGATTCTTCCCTATTTTTAGCATTTAATACTGATATAGGTAATGAGGATTTACTCAACTATGGCTCATAAAGGAAGAGACTTTGTACCAACTAGATTAGCTAGAAAGCAATAGCATTTGCTGAAGGTATGACAAGGAAAATCAGTACCACATTATTAGAAAGTGTTTATTTTATAAATACTAACAATTTGAATACACTTTAAAGAGAATTCTGTGAACAAACCCACAGCCAAAATTATACTTAATGGAAAAAAACTGAAAACATTCCCACTGAACTCAGGAACAAGACAAGGCTGTCCACTCTCACCACTTTTATTCAGTGTAGCATTTGAGACCCTAGCAGGAACAATCAGGCAAGAGAAGGAAATCAAAGGGATTCAAATAGGAGAAGAGGGAATGAAACTCTATTTGTTGGTGATATGATCCTATACCTAGAAGACTCAAAAAATTCTATCAGAAGACTTCTAGAGCTTATAAATGAATTCAGCCAAATGACAGGATACACCCATAAATCAATAGCTTTCCTACACTTCAATAGCAATTCTGCCAAAGAAGAAATAAGGAAATCTGTCCCATTCATAATAACCTCAAAATGAACAAAATGCTTGGAAATTAATCTAACCAAGGAAGTAAAAGATCTCTACAGTGAAAATTATTGAACATTGAAGAAAGAAACTGAAGAAGAACTGAGAAGGTGAAAGATGTCTCATGTTCTTGGTTAGGCAGAATCAATATAGTTAAAATGACCATTCTGCCAAAAGTGCTGTACAAATTCAATGCAGTCCCCATCAAGATACCAATGTCATTCTTCACAGATATAGAAAACTCAATTCTCATATTCATTATATTATCTGGCCATTGACTGTCCTACTAGCAATGATAGTTTTCTTGCATACATCCTGGTGCCGATTAAACATCTACCCATGTTCTCTCATCTTGACATGTCTGAAGTAGAAACCATATATCCTTTCTCTCCTGAAACTATTCTCCTCCTGTGTCCCTTGCTTTTAGTCACTGCACATCATGGGCTGTGGTGCTCAATTCCCTTGCTCTCTCATTAACCCTTTGGTAGACAAACTTTGCAAAAAAGAAAAAGAAAAAAACCCCACAACAACAACAAAAAGAAAAAACAGGCCCAGGGGGTATTTTTAACAGCTTGAGAGCTGCTTGCTTATGATTTTTTTGAACGCTGACACTCAGCTCTGCTAACTGACATTTAAAAAAGAGGCTGCGATTGAAAAACATTTCTACTTCCCCCAACTATCCACCATAATTTGTACTGTCTGGGAGCACTGTGTGCTGTGTGCAAGAAACGATCCATGCCAAGGGCCCAAACCATGAGCAGACTTCCAGAGTATTGGCAATACTCCGTTTGAAAATATCCAAATGGACTTCACTGAGCTTTCTTGAGTCAACGGGAACAGATGTCTACTGGTTGTGTCTGCACCTTTCGGAGCTGGATAGAGACTTTTCCTACCCAAACCAAAAGAGTGCAGGAGGTGGCCCGGCTCCTTCTAAAATAAATCATCCCCAGATATGGCATTCCTCTCACCACAGGATCAGACACTGGATCTGCTTATGTAACCAAAGTTACACACGCTCTAGCACGAGGTCTAGGGACTCACTGAAAGCCGCACACTACCTATTGCCCTCAGAGTCCAGGCAAGGTAGAGGACATGAACCAGATTTTAAATCTGTAACTCGATTAATTATGCCAGGAGACCCACCTAAAATGGACACAAATTCTGCCCATTGCCCTGCTTAGAATTAGGTGCAGCCCAAATAAACAAAGTGGATTCTTCCTTTATTAGATACTGTATGGAAGGCCACCACCTTTAATCAAGAGTCTTAAAGGACCCTTGTCAGAAATTGGCAATCTCACCTGATGCAAGGGTTGGGGACAGTCCTAGTTATACTACATAAATGGGTCCAAGAAGGTTTCCCAATCAGCCTCTCTCCGTAGATCACCCTTATCAGCCGGAAGATATAATATCAGTGAAAGAATGGAACAGCCAACCATGAAACACCCCAGTATAGGAAGGGCCCCTATACTGTCCTTTTATCTACCCCAACTGCTGTCAAGTTGGTGAGATGACCCCTTAGATTCATCACAGCCAACTGAAGCCAGCAAAATCCACTGAGGCTGAGTGGAAGTGCCTTTCAGACTCACAGCAGCCTGGAAAAACTCATCCTCCACGACTCAGCAGTGACCCGCAGACAGACCCTGCTCCAGTCCCAGGCTGGGACCTACAACTGAAATTTCAAAGGACTAATGTATAACATAAAAATCTGGATAGTAGTGTTTTCTGTTAGCCTGGTAGTCAAACCTGATGGCCTAACCAGCCCACCCAGTCCTGGTGAAAGTCTGTAACAGAAACAGAATATAGTCATCATCCACCCAATCTAAAGATGGGGCTCTTTGGTGTTGCCCCTCTCCTAGGTTAAATAACCCCTCCAGGGCTATTATGATTTGAATAAATCCTGGATGGTGGGCATACGCTGTTTTGGCTGGCTATTGAAAGCAAAGTTGTACTTGTACAGATTAGTCACCCTGGTTTTTTTCCCTCTGGCCCCCCAAAAAAAGGAAAAATAAAGGATCCTGTTTGCCAGGATCTAGGAGAAGACAAAGGCAGACAGAAGAGAGACCTCTCTATGTTAAAAGATTTCCCAGTAATAGGAGGTACACAGTGCTAGGCAAAAGATAAACAACTGTCTCAGAGAATTATTGAGACGTATGGTCCAGTCCCCTGGGCACAGGATGGCAGTTGGGGATATGGGACCTCTGTTTATATGCCAAATAGAATTATTAGACTACAAACAATAATAGAGATTATGACCAACCAGAGCGCTACCATATTAGAGCCCCAGGCAACAAACCCAAATGTGTGCTGCTATGTATTAGAACTGCTTGGTATTAGATTATTTGTTGGCAGAAAAAGTTCATTCACTCAGACTTTTGTCTCAGCATAGATGATAACACACAGGCAATAGAAGACATTGCCAACCACATCAGGAAGGTAGCCCATGCCCTGGTACAGACCTGGAAGAGATGGAGCCCAGATGGCCTCTTTGGCTGATGGTTTTCATTTCTAGGTGGATTCAGAACCCTTATGGGGCCATCCTACTACTGCTAGGGAGATGCCTCCTTCTACCACGCCTTCTCCCTCTATTACCCACCCAGCTTCCTCTTTATTGAAGCTTTTGCTGAAAGAAACACTGCTCCTCATGTGCTGGCTGTATGCAAGTTCAGCCCATAGTTAACTCAATTTATGAGACTGATGCTCTCTAATCTTAGCAAGATTTGAGCATCAAAAGCAGGTAAATTGGTAGGACAAGCTTTGTGGGGAAAATGGAGTTTTACCAGCTTGAGAACTGATTTCTTGTGTTTTTTTTGAACTCCAACACCACCTCTGCTAACTGACACTTAACCATGCAGGCTTGTGGGGGTCTAACAAGCTAGCCACAGCAGCAGCAGAGAACAGAGGCCAATTAGACCTACCTTTGAGGCCTGGGGCAGAATAATCCCCTACCCAATCTACCTTGTAAGAATAAAAACGTTTGTAAGTGATCCAATAGAATCACACGTCCTTGCCTCAATGTACCCAAAATTTGCTTATGTATGAAAGTTAAAAGTCCTGCCACGCTTGGACCTCAGACTTTGGGAATTATTCCTCTGGGCCATGGCACCACTAAACAAGTGTTGCTTCCAGATCTTGATGTCCTGACCCTCATTTCCCACTACAGCCTAATTTTCTTTCCTACAATCTACAACAAAAGCATGACTAACAACACTTCCTTGGCCTTGTGTCATAGGCCCTTCATATCTGCTTCTAGTTAATAGGAACAAAATGGTAATTAATTCACTCAGGCAGCAGAACTGCTATGAAAAGGAAAAGTCCATTGTCCATATGTAGAAGCTATAATATCAACCTTTATGGAAAAGAAAATTTGCCTTTGTGTAGAAAGATAACATCCATAGCATTTACTCTCAACTTGTGGCCTGGTTTTAATCAGCAAGCATTCATTAAGCACCTACTATGTGTGCACTCCTGGAATTGAAAAGAACAGACTGAAAAATCACCGAGGGGCTTATTTTATATGTGTGAAATGCATGGGACATAAGTTATTTCACATTATTCAAAGATATTCTTTTGTCCCCAAACTTAAAGTATTTTTTCCCGGAAAATTTCTACATTGCATCAAATATTTTCTCACCTATCTATGCAGAATACATTTACTTAGGTGAAAGCCTTTTGGTAACTTAGCTCTTTTTCTTGACTGTGCACATCAATTCTCTTGCTATGCCAGGACATCTGTCTCTCAGGGGAGAGCCTGGCACTTTGCCTTCACATTGCACATCCCACAAGACACTAACGATTTTGGAAATCTCAACCTTTTCACTTCTATGCATATTGTACTACTCTCACCACACACTCACTCACACACTCACTCACAAACTCACTCACTGTGACACACAAGTCAGTCAAGGTCTCTGCAACACCTGAGCCCATGCTCTGTATTGCTGCTCCTTATCCTCTAAGTTCTGAGAAAAGATACAGTAGGTGCACGGTACATATGTTTGACAACAGTTCCTCCCAGCAAGAAGTGGATCTGTTTGAACCTGGATCGGCTGGGTAACTCGCTTTGACCAACAGAACGCTCCAGAGGAGGTGCTCTACCCATTCTGGGCTGAGCCCTTAGCAAGTCTGCCAGTTTCCTTTCCACTTTATGGTCCTGCATGCAGCACAGAGGCCTGAAGGGTGAGAGGTGGCTCTTTTGGTCATGCAACCCCACCTAGGTCCCAGGTGAATACAAGCACCTGAGTGAAGTCAGCATACACCACATGAAACAGAACCAGCTCAGCCCAATAAACTTGCTATGCACGAAAAATAATTATTGTAATGTTAAGTTTTGAGTTAGTAAGGAATATTTTAGAATGCTATATAATGAGAATAAAGGAATTCTGTTTATGCTATTATCCACTATTAATTAAATACATGAGATTCGGTAACACATTCTGATATTAATTTAGAACAGTCCAAAAGCATTTGCTCACACTTTTTTGTTTTTAAAGAGAGAGGGACAGTAAGAGAGAGAGAGAGAAAGAGAAACATTTTTTATTTAGTTTTTCGTGTGGCTTTCATTGCTCTGAGACTTGTGTACGTGGTGCTGGGGTTTGAACTCATGTACTCACACATGCCAGGCAAGTGCTGTAACTGCCAAGCCACTGTTCCAGCCCATTTGCTCACACTTTTACTGCCATCTTCTGCTGTCTTAACTACCTTAGACCTAGTCTCCGTCGAAGTACAGAGACCTTTCCTTATTTCTTCGAAAGAGTCGTATTCCACCTCAAAACCTTTGCATATATGGAACTTCTCTAACTTGGAAGATTACCCTCGGAGACTCTTCAAGATGGCGATCTGAAGACAAAAGGCTTCCATTGCACCCCCATGACTGATCAGGATATCTCCGGCTTCTCACCAGTTTTTTAAGGTGCGTTTTGGGAAATGGCATTATGAATCACCAGTTCTGATCTCAGCATTGGTTTTGGGGAATAGAGACCTACGAGCGAGCGAACAGGGATTCTTTGTCCCGCGCACCCGCGGCGGCGTCCGCCGGCTGGCCCGCCGGCAGGCATTTGCACTCTCCAGCCTACATTCCCGCTTGCCAGAGTCCCTTCTGCAGGGGGGAAAAAATCCCGCACAGCTTTAAAGACAGCGTACTGGCGAGGACACTTCCCGGACCTGTGCACTGTCTGCCGGCAGGATCAGTGACTGGAAAGAGCTTCCTAATAAGCACAGAGCAGCGGTTTGCGCAGGGGAGGTGGTGCGGGAACTGCAAGGACGGGAGAGCGGAGCAAGCCTCCGTACTACATCCGCGAACTAGTTACCGCACGTCCAGCCCGCCTGAGCAGGGCAAGACCTCTTTGAGACTGCAAAGCAAGCTCTAACAGCTCTGCCCGGAAGCAGCAGAGATCAAGGGTGGAAACAGGACCAGAAGGCCTGGCTGAAGCCCTGAAGAAGGTGGGGGAGCAGTCAGGGAAGGGGAGCATCCATTTTGAAAACCACCCTCCCTCTCCTGGACCCACATCCCCCGGGTCTGAAAAAGAGGCTCATACAATTGTGCCCAGATCCTGCAGCTGAACACAGGCAGTCC
>PVKS010025890.1:0-29310 GCA_004027875.1 Aplodontia rufa | reverse complement strand
TTCTATGGGGTTGGTGGTGATCGTTCCCTTTTCATTGGAGAGTTTATTGATTTGCCTCATTTCTCTCCTTCTTTTGGTTAGATTCGCTAGGGGCCTATCTATCTTGTTTATTTTTTCAAAGTACCAGCTTTTTGTTTCATCAATTCTTTTTATTGTTTTTTTGTTTTCAATTTCATTGATTTCGGCTCTGATCTTGATTTTTTCCTTCCTTCTGCTGGGTTTGGGGCTCTTTTTTGATCTTATGTATAGGTTAATGCTCCCACAATAATGAATGACGACATGGAAATTTCATTAGGGTGATGATTTTTTTTTTGTCCCTACCCATTATACTTACTATTGTGACAAGACTCATTTTTATAGGGAGGTGAGACAGTGCGATTCAAACGTTAAATGAGAAACCAAGAAGGAATAGAAAAGATGGATATTCTGAGAGTGGCTCAGATTTCCAACTCCAGGGGTTTGGAAGTGTCATATCCTAGAAGGTCAGGGGCAGAAGTCAAGCGAGGGAAGGGAAGGTGGAGTAGTGCTAGTGTCCTCACTGCCTGCAGGTGGAATGGGGTAGAACTTGACTCAATCATGTCTTTGATTTCTCCTATCTTGTTACTTGGGGAAAGCGCAGTTTGTGGAAAGCTCGGGTCCCTGGATACCATGGTCATGACATTGGTTTTCCTCCACGTCTCCACACTTCTTGGAAGAAATGGGATTCCAAGATAACTGCACCTCAGATGATGCTTTGTAAAATAATAGACCACATTCATGTAAAAGGGTACGTAAGGGTCACTATTGCCAGCCCTGACGCAGCCTTATGAGGTAGCTATCATTCATCTGTGCATTTTATGTGTGAGGAAATGGAGGCAGGGAAAGGTTAGCTGGTATGTTTTAGGTTACATATTTAGTTGGTGGTAGAAGCAGAGTTTTGTTGAGTGTTTTAATTGTCCACAGTTTTAACTACATGCTCATGGTCTTTAGACCTAAAAGACCAGACATTTTCTCACCTTCAGCAGCAGACTTTTAAAACTTAAGTTTCCTCATCTGCAAAATGGGGACAATGGGACTTGAACTCTGTGGTAGTGGAAGGATTAAGACACACTACTTGGAGTTGGGGATTTAGCTAGTGGCAGAGGGCTTGCCTAGCACATGCAAGGCCATGAGTTCGATCCTCAGCCCTGAAAAAGAAAAGATACGCTACTTTATGGCAGCTGTCAGAAAACCTGGCACGTACACGTAGCAAGTGCTCTACCCATCACAGATGCGTACTGACCGAGGCTGAGAGGCTGATGTAAGAGAGCTGCTGGAGGGTCCTGCTGCTCAGGAACCATGAGGGACCAGCAGGGGAGGGATCAGCTGTTTCACCAAGTAGTATCCCAACACTCAGCTCATGTCTTCAAGACACGTGAGAGTAGCTTGGTGGGACATTGGGTAGTTGAGTCTAGCTTGGCACCGTGTTCAAAGCTAGCGATTTGCACTCTGCCTCAGTTTTCCCATGTGTGAATTGGAGAAAAGAATTCATACTTCCCAGAGTTCTTGGAAACAGAGATAATGTGTGTAAAATATCCATAAAAAAGCTCAGATAATGCCAATGCCTTTGCTGGTGATATTAGCTTTGCCTTAATTGTTGCATTATTGTCCAAGTTGATGTACTGAGGAGGTATGGTTCCAGCTGAGATAGGGAAGCCCTGAGAGTCCTGGATTCACAGAGCAAGTCTGACCTGAATGCTGGCAGAATCCAGTTGATCCCACTGCCGGCCCTGTTAGTGGAAAAGATTTATGTGCCAGGACTACTCTAAATATTCATTTGGAGGATTAGGTAGCATATTTCTTTTTTAAAATTCCAACTATCCTTTTCCTGAATCCACCACACCCTTTAGCTGAGCAATGGCATGGCAAGTTTGGTTTGCTCTCAAACATCCAGAGCCTTCTGTTGACCCCTCTATCTATGCTCAATGGAAGACCTGATAATGGAGTCATAAGAAAATATTCACAAGACTTTTTCCTGTTCTGAGACCCTGGAGTTAACATTGCAAGCATTTTCATGAAGAAAAGTCACTAGAGGACTAGACTTCTTGGGCTCCAGCGGCTCGAGGCTATTGCCAATGGAGGATGGCCTAGGACCCAGTCCTTCTGAAGTGGGGGCCGTGCGAAGTCCAGCCATAGGTCTTCATTCCACAAGCACCCTTCTGATAAAAGGCCAGCAATTCAAACAGATCCCCACATTTTATACAGGCACCAGCCAGGGGACATGAATTCTGACATTATAAGAAGCTGTGAAATTACACAGCAATAAATAATAAAGCCCTAGGATTAGAATCTCTCATCATTATTCCCAAATTGATTTTAAAAATAATGAGGGTTATTATTTATATAATGATTAGGGATAACTTAAAATTCATTAAATGTCTGAGTCTTTTATTTTTTTTAAAGTGAATCTTCAACTACTTGAAAATGGTCTCTATTATCAAAACATATAGACATAGGGAATCTATTTAAGCTAAATGCATTGCTTTGCCCTTAGAAGACCTTGTGACACCATCAACTCACATTCTTATGTAGTGAGCAGTTAGCCTGACAAACCAGTTGTTCTTAGTTCCTGCCTACTGAAATTCGGAATAAATATTGCTAACCTTTATTCCGTGCTTAGAAGTTTAACTTTAATATTTTTATAAATCTCCTGGATGCTGTAAGAAATCCAGTGGATACAAGGTACATCAATTGCTAATTTCTTTGAAGACAATCCTGTCTCTAAACACTTTGCCTCTTTCTATCCTTAAAGAGCACCTGGTGGCTGGAGCAGTGGCTCAGTGGTTATGGCACTTGTCTGCCATGCCGTGAGTACACGGGTTCAAACCCCTGCACCACGTACACAACCAAGTGAGTAATGAAAGTCATGTGAAAAACTCGATAAAAATTGATTCTGTCTCCCTCTCACTGTCCCTCTTTCTTAAAAAATAAAAATAAAAAAAATGAAAATAGAGCATCCGGCTGATGTTTTGTCTATTAAGCAGTAAGAGTATGCAGGGTTTTTAACATTACTTATTAATTCATTATTTATGCATAAGGTCATGGAAAATAATAGAGCAAAACTACCAATAATATGCAGATTCCTGTTATGCTTCACGGGATCTTCACAGGACCAGGAGGGTTAAGGCATGCATTAGTAGGCCACAGTGATGTCTTTTTGCTTAAATGACTGGGTTGCAGTCACCAAAGAGCTGATATCCATGATTCCTGGGATCCATGGCTGGAGGTCAGAGTTCCCATGTTTGCCCCAATCTGTTGTGCTGATCACTAAAAGGTAGCTTGTTCCCAAATCTGTGCCTTCTGAATTTGGTAGTGAAATTTTACAAGTTAACTAAATATTAGGTTCACCCATGAAATGCAAGATCAAAAAGAAGTGCTGAGATGTGTTACTTCTGTGAAGTTAATTGAATGCTTCGGAAAGAATAAAAGAATGAGTAATGAAAAAAATGTGGTTGAACTAGATGTGACTGAGATGACGGCAGAAGACTGAGAAACTGGGAGAAATGGGGCGGATTATTAAATGTCTTTAAAGATAATTCAGGTTCTTGATCTGTTTTAAAAACAGCTGGGGTTCTGGCAGGCTGGGTGTGGAAGTGGGAAGAAGGTGGACCGGCAGGACTGAGGTCAGAGGAAAGGCCTGCTCTTTCATGAAAGGATTGTGGCTACTCACCTGTTGGTACCTTTTTCTCTGCTTATCCAAGTTTAAAAATATTTTATGATGTTTTTAAAACACAGTTTTGAGTTCATAGCACAATCAAGCAGAACATGAGATATCTCAGGTACCTCCTACCCCATCTTACTGTCTCCCGACTATCCACGTCCCCACTTCCGCCCTCGAGTGGCATTTGTCACAATGAATGGACCCACATCCCCAACACCTCTTTATCTTATAGAGCCCACAGTTTGCATTAGAGTTCAGCTTCTTACTTGTTGATTGTGGGAGAACCTAATCTCCTTTTAATATTCTGGACATAAAAATGGAAATTTTTATTAACCGATTTTTAAACTTAACCAATCTCCTATTAATGATACTTTCATTGAATAGAAACTTTGCAAGTAAAAATGGACTAATTCCCCTTAAAAAGGAGCATTAAAGTGCTGAAGTTCAGATGGACATCACTTCCCGGCATCCTCATGTGAATTTCTGAATGGGAGTAGCCAAGAACACTGGAGGCTACTGATAGATTCCTTGACCATTTCCAGCCCTCTGACATGCAGTATGCAGCTTATCCAAGCAGGCCGTGGAGGTGGGGGTGGGTGATCCACATAACTCCACATAATTCCACAGGGCCATATGGGGTAGCCCTGTGGAGTTGGCTCTTTCTGGCTTTAACTGGGAGGTGAGGAACTCTGGCAGTTACTGCGGTGACCACACGGATTCTGCCACCTGTCAGATTTATAGTGAACTTGCTTACCCAGAGCCAACGCCTTTCTGCAAAGCTTTCCTTTCTTTCTTTCTTTCTTTTTTTTTTTTTTAATAAAGGTAAAGAGAAAGAAGCAATTTTTATTTAGTTTTTCATTTGACTTTAATTCCTCTGACTCTTTTTTGTGTAGGTGGCGCTGGGGTTCGAACTCAGGTACTTGTGCATGTGAGGCAAGAGGCTTAACCTCTGATCCACGGCTCCAGCCCCCAGAGCTTTCCTTTCACACTATGCTGTGCCCCGCTGGTGCTCAGGCAGGGTCAAGAATTAGAACAATTCCTCACTTATGCCTGGCCCCACTGTAAGGAACTTACGAAGGGCAATGAACAACCAGCAGGGTCCAACTGTGTTGTGTTTCTTAATTCAATCTAATGCTGCAGTGCAATCGGTTTCTTTAGGTTTGCAAACTTCTGAATATATAAACATCCCCCATCCATTCGAATTTTAACACTTATTCAAAGAAAGAAGTCTGTTCATTGCTAATCAGATAAATGTTACTGCACTTCAGGATTAGGGAGCAAAAATCCATGGATCAGATTAGAGAATAGGACTGAGTAGCAAACTCTCCAAGGCTGACCTTTAATAAAAATAGGAAATGTACTGGTGGAGTGGGAAATACTTCTTTACATAAGAATAAAAATTAATCAAAATTAGATAAAGTTTTCCCAAGTAACTGTTTTTGTACAGGTATATTTTTAGCTCTGCTAGGAATGCATTGTGTACCCCTCAGTGGTTATGTCCCCTGGGCTGCTGTTCTACCTCTCTGTGCTGCGATCCCCTTCCTCTGTACCAGGAAAGCTGACATATAGGCAGCACCACTTGTTGCAAAGATTAAAGAAGGGAAAACACATGATGAAGTTTTAGAACAGTGCTTCGCTCACAGTAAGAACTCAGAGGATAAGCACCGGTGTCTCCGTTCTCCCTGAAAGTAAAAGATGAGCCCTGGTATCTGTCCAGCCCGTGTCCCGTCACACATCAGAGTTTTCAAAAACTAAAGGACATGTGTAAACACTTTCCAGCATTTCCAATGCCACATGTAAAATACAGGTATTTTGCGTAGAGTTGTCTTTCACTTCTGCTGTGACCTGTTAAAGGACTCCTGCCATCTCTGTGGCCAAAGGACAGCTCACAACTTTCTGCTCAGGAGGAAGGTGGATCAAGAGCAATGGGTCCAGCTCTGGGTCCTCTGGGTGCTCCTTTCTCACTGGGATGGCATCACTGAAATCTCCTTTGAGGGCAACCATTCCAAACATTAAATTTGGCAATGCTGGAGCTGGAGCAGTGGCTTAGTGGTTCAGTGCTTTCCCGGCATGTGTGCAGATAAGGGTTCAAACCCCAGCACCACGTACTCAGCAAAATGTTGGAGCAATGAAAACCACATGAAAAACTAAAGAAAACTGATTATCTCTTGCTCTCCCTGGCCCTCTCTATCTTAAAAAAAAAAAACAACAACAAAACAATTTGGTGGTGCTGGCATGTGTATTTTCTCTTTGTTGTCATGTGCGATATTTATCACAAAGCTACTGGTCATGGTGGCTTTGTTTAATAATATGGATGCCTCTGAAACATAAATCAACTTGATATTGATGTGCAGGAACGCCTGCAGTGATTTAATATTTACTGTGTTTTATTGCTTTAAAATTTCACTCTTACTTTTAATTAATCTGTAGACAGTAACAACCAAGGCTTGTCAAATAGGGCTCAAGAGGTGAAAATTCCAACTGAAAATGTAGAAAGCAAGCAACCAAACGAAATCTAAAACTACGCTGAAACAAAAAGAAAGCAAAACCCCAACAGAAACAATCAACTCGCCCAGTGAAGAACAGAGTCATGCCTTACGTTAAAATTTCTCAGAAAAGTCTATCAGCGTGTATACTGAGCCCAGTCTTTATACTGAAATTACTTGAAAACTTATCAACGAACTCAGTACAAGCTGCCTTGATTAGGTTTGTGAAGATTCAGTTTCCTTACCTGGCTATGAGAACACTGGAATTTAAATCACTTTGAAATAAAAATAATGTGCAAATTATAAGGATGTAATCCAAGCCGGAAAATCATTTGATTTTGCGCATTTTTCCTGTGCGATGATTAGAAGTAAAGTTGGTTGGGTTCTGGAGCTTCAATGGGACTGAATTTATGAAGATTTGTTCCCCCGGAGAATAAATCTGTATTCAGTGCTTCAGACACTAGGGGGAAGCACTTTAACAGTGGAGAATTCTCAAGTCTCTCTCTCTCTCTGAGAGAGAACCCAATTGCCCTCTGTCATGATGCCCTCTGTCATAATGTCCTTATGTCCTTTTTGGGTTGTTTCTTTCCATTTTTCTCCCTCTTTTTCTTCCCCTTCCCTCCTTCACACTTCTTTTTTCTTATAATGGCAATCTTCTTAAAAGAAAATTAATATTTCATGTTTTTAGAGAACAAGAGACCACGACATGTGTTTGTTAATACTAAATTCAAATGACAGTTTGGAATCAAGAGTTTCTGGTTCAGTTTCTTCAACAGCGCTCCAAGCATGTGTTAGGTTAGCTTTCTTTCCGTTATTATTATTATCTGCATTCGTTATTTCTACAGTAAAACACTTCCCTCTGAAGTTGTTTAAAAGCACAAGCAGACCTGACACTATCCCCTTGGAAGGGAACTTACTGACTTCCTGACGGAAGTGAAGTGTCAGTCCCACCTCTTCCTGAGGACTTCCGGGTGCCAGTGGCTACAAATGGGCCTAGTTATAAAAAGGAGCTGACCTTGACCCTAACCTTAAGCAAGACATTATTTCTACAGGTCTTAGTCATTTTTTAATTTTAACATAGAATTAATAATGCTCTATTTCACAATGCTTAGAGGATTATGGGATCATGGTATATGTTATAGAGCAAGTGTTCAATGTTTTTTATTACTATTTTTTTAAGAGAAAGAAGGAAAATGAGAGAGAGAAAGAATCAATTCTACTTAGTTTTTCATGTGACTTTTGTTGCTCCAACACTACATTGTGTACACACTGCTGGGGTTTGAACCTGCGTCCTCGAACATGCCAGGCAAGTGCCTTAATGCTAAGCCACCACTCCAGCCCTGTTTATTATTATTATTATTATTATTATTATTATTATTAATTTTGGTTGTTTCTGGATCTTGTTGAAAGTAAGTTGGAATTGTCTTATAATGCTTCAATTATTTCTCTTCAATTATATAAACTTCTAAATAATGAAAACTATATGTGTTTGGCAGATAGGGAAATCACTTAATCCAGACATTTAAGAGTAAGAGATAAATGCCTTTTAAGATATGCTTGTATCCACCTTAAAATAATGTTCCCATCCCAAGAAACTGGTAGATTTTTCTTTCCTTAATAGGCAATAAAAAATGTTGTAACATAGAATGTATTTTATAGTAAGGTTTTTATTTAGAGCATCAGGTTTGTGAAACATGGTAAGACCAGATATTCTAATTCTGGATTGGGTAGGGCAGTGTCTGGCCACATGGGGCCACTGAGCTCTTGAAATGTGACCTGCACATTTTGAGCTGAACTGTTAATGGCAAACACACACTGGATTTTAGGACTTAACATGACAAAAAGAATATAAGTATCTAATAAATACTTTTATGTCAATTGAAAAATTGCAATAATATTTCAGATATATCAAGTTAAAAGTATGTTATTAAAATTCTTTTGGTCTATTTCTTTCCACTTTAATGTATTTAGAAACTAAATAAATCACACATGTGGCTTGAATTGTATTTCTATTGGATTGTGTTCTGCAATTGTGTGTGATTGAAAAATTCAAAGTATCATTTCTTCTCTCCTATTTTTAAAAATAAAGATGGAGAAAAAGTTGTTGAGGGATTTAAAAAATACTTGAGAGCAGGTGCCCAATCGTTCTTCCTCACCTGCTTGTTTTTCTGGTCAGTTTGGTGACCTCTGAATAATTTGTCTTCATTAAAATGTGATAATTAAAACTTTTTCCTTTTCTTTAGTTTCTTGGAAAGACTGAGTCTTAATGTGAATTGTCAGTAAACACATGAATCTTGGATAAAGGCAGGGACCAGATTTTATCTGCAAGATTTCCCCTGGTCTGATTTCCTCTTGCAGCACAGCTGTGTGTGTGTGGCTGTGCACTCCGGTTAAGGACCCTGAGTGGCTATTTAAGGCCCACTTGTTCCAGGGTTATTGAGAGCTATCTCCCTGAAAACTTCCAGCATTTACTCCTTAAGTAAATACATGGCACAGTTGAAGGATACTATGAATAATGTTTTTCTTCCATTTAAAATATTAGAAAGTGGATATAGTTTGTAAAAATCCATTTTCACGTCAGAGATTTTTCCCCTTCATTCTTAGGGTAAGGAAGCCAGCAGTGATAGATGGTAATATCCTATATTTTTTCTCCTCCATACATAACATTTTAATTAGGTTTATTGCCAAGTCATCCTCTGCTTATTAAAGATCACTCATCACTGTAAACCCAGGAGCCCTGCTGCCTTCTGTGGCTGTGTGCCCCCTGACATTTGCATGTGATTCCAATCTTACAAATCTTTTCTTCATTACCTTCCTGCCAGGCTGGATTTTCTAAGATTATAGAAAGCATTTTACAATACACAGGGTGGGAAAGGTGTAATTTATAGTGCATGGTAGTAACTTGTCTTTTATTCATAAATCATTTTATTTGGAAGGACTTTATTTCTGTGCACCTAGAGAATTCTCAATTCTGCTTAAACACATTCCTTGCTTCCTTCTGTACTTTATTTTTACATAACTCCAATATTTTCATAATAAGCAATAAAATGATTTTTGTTATATGTGTGTGGGCACCCTACAAATGCATTCTCAGCCTAGATCTATCTGTATTTTATTGCCTGTAACATAGTTGATTAATTTTGAGGGTCTATTAAATGTTGGTCATTCTAGTGTTGATTAGATCCAAATTGGCCATGAAAACAACCAAAATAACTCAGTGATGGTTTCACCTTTAGGTTATGGGACACAGTTGGGATCTAAAATATACAATTTTTGTTTTAAAACAGATGGAGCTCCTAAGACCTGCTGACTTTCCTTAAATAAAAAAAAAATGGCCCTGGGTGCTTGGAGATGTAAGAGGAAGACCTGGAATTTGAACTCAGACCCTAGCTCTCTCATTCTTCCGTGACCTTGGCCATTTTACTCAGATCTGCTGAACCTCAGTTTCCTCGTATGTAGAGTAGGAGTAATCCTATCCTTTGTGGATAGGAGGGTCATCAGCATTTAACACAGCAATGTTGGGCAGCACACTCTGGTCATTGGCACTGCCTCACGTCATATTATCCTACTTTTATCACATTCCAAATCGTGAAGACCTCATGCCTAGTCATGCTTCCATGAAACCTCATCAGGACTATTTCAGCTTTGTTAGGAAATGAAGTTGGTAGAAGTACCCAGGTAGAGGCATATGTATGCAGGGGATTTTCTCTCCCTGATTCCTACAAGGATATGACTGACAAATTTTAAAATGACATCCAAATTTCCCAGGGCCAGCAAAGAAATTCCAGCATGTGTATTTGTCAATGTGAAGTTCACCCTGCAGAGACCTGGCTACTGCTATGTGGTCTGTTCTCCTGCAGAGGGTTCCTCCATCAAAGGATTTGCTTGCAGGTGTCTGTCCTGGGCTGGGTAGGAGGATTACAGAAGGGTCTCCATGGGGGCTCTGCGTGGTCCTGGGACACTTTGAGAGGTTCAGGAGGTCTTAGTCCTGGAGCTGCCCAGGCTCCAGCTGGGTGTGCAGACCTGAAGGGTAACTCGGACTTCTTCCCCCTCAGTCTTCCACCTTCTATCGTTCCTGGTCTTGACTCCAGAGATTCTATACCAACTTCCCTTCCCAGGTCAAGAAAAGCAAGTTCTGCCCAAGTCACAATCATACTGAAAACCACAAAATTCAGTTTGATTTTGAATGAAATCTAAGAGTGTCCATCAATAATTTGCTATAGCTTTTGAAATAGACTTTCTGTTTTAGAGCAGCCTTAGGCTCGCTAAACTGAAAGGAAGGTACAGGCAGCCCCTCTATCCCCAGTCCACACTCATGCAGTCCCCTCGACTACCAAACCCCACATCAGGGTGGCCAGTTGCCGTTATCACACGGAGCCCACAGCTTGCCTTAGGGCTCACTCTTGTGCTCTGTGGGTTTGGACAGATGTACCATGACGTGCATCTATCATTACAGTATCAGGGTATTTTTTATGACCTAAGAATCCTCCCTCAATTATTTGCCATTGATTATTTTTTCATCCTAAATCTTTTTATTTGACACTTTTCTTAGCGAAACCTTAAGATATTTCTGCCGCAGTGACTTTGTTTTGATAATTATTGTCAGCTAATGAATTAAAGTTCTGCAACTAAATTTTAAAACATCATATTTGAGCACAGTCATTCTTGGAAGAAGTCAACAGGGCACTGCAGAGCAGATATAATCTGATAAAACCTTTCCTTTGAGGCCTGGGTTTCCTGTTAGCGGGCTGGTGGTGTAAGCAGCAATCATGAAGAGTAGGAACTGTAAGTGGTACAGTTTGATCTCATATTAAATTCTACTTTTCAGAAGTAAAAAGAAATGTCACCTAGCCACATGTGGCATTTAGACTTACTAAAGCAGTTGGCTGCAAGAAATCACCTCTGAGATCTCCTGGCTGTGCCTGGAAGGCAGGGGGACCTCAACTCCCTCGTCCTGCCCGGATGTTACACCCTCTGCTGCTTGCAGAGAGCAGTGTCAATCACTGTGGCTTTAGAGTCCAAGGAAAATAATACATAAACAGTTCGTATTGTTATTGTCCAAGTAAGTGTTTTGAGCAGGCTTTGATTATTTCCTCCCTACATACACAGTAGCCCCCTTCAGACAATCCTAGACTCCTCCACCCGGACCAGCTTTTTTTGTTCTGTCTTCCAATGAATTAAAAGTTCTGATTTATTTCCCAGGCCTTTATAAAAAGCTCCCTGAAAAGCAAATACTATTTGTAGTGGTGACAGGCAATTAGCGAGGCATTTAGATTTATTATAAAGCACTAGTGAAAGTGGTATTTTATTTTTCTTTTACAGGAGTTTTAAAAATTCATTTAAGATAATGGGATGAGATTGCATCTTCTGCAAGGACCAGTCCTCATCTAAGGGTGAGATTACAATTCCGGTTGCTGTCGTGTCTCAGCATTAGTGACTCGTCTCCTCAGATGTAGGTTCTTCTCTACTAAAATCACGTTTTGTATGTTTTTTTTTTTTTACTTCAATTGCTCCTAACTTCCGCCAGTGTACAGCGTCAGTCTCTGTGTGGAGTGCCAGGCCAGTGCCGGGCCCCCAGTGTTTCTGCGTATTAGGGAACGTGGCTCTACGAGGAAGGTAGACCCATCTTCCTTGTTGACATGGAGAGGAGGTGGCTCAGATGAGCCGAGATGCTGGTTAATGGCATCAGGGACGGCTGATGCCTGGGGTGTTGGGTGCCCACACTCTTTCCAAGGTAATTTCCCAGTTCCCAGATCTCTTCTTTCCTTCTGATAAAAATCAGTGTCATCTGATTCTCCCAAGCGTTCTTCCCCTTCCTCTTTATACCTTTCTCTAAAACATTACTCATAACAACTAATTCTCAGAGCATTTAGGGTTAAAGCAATTTTGCTCTTCCCCATGAGACATTTCCTGCATTTGTGGTTCCAAATTGACTTTCAGACAACATAAAAATGAAATGCACAATTCCTTCTCCAAATTGTCACTCTTGAGTTAAAAAAAAAACTACTCTCATGTTCTTTCAAAACTAGTTTTCCTAAAAATCCATCTTGTACACACACAAGCATAAGTCTATTTGTAAACATATACATGCACACACATGCACAAAAATAATAGGTATGTTGAAATATTTAAAATGCAGATGTTATTTACTGTACAACACCATTAATGAAAAATATTGATAGTACTAGTAATATGGTATATTATAGTATATTGTAAATTCTGCAATACAGTCATGCCTTTGTATCCACAGTGGCTTGGTTCCAGGACCCCTTTGGGTACTAAAGTCCATGCATGCTTGATCCCTTACCTAAAGTGGTGGAAGAATTTGCATTCACTCTATGCATATCCTCTGATGTACTTTAAATCATCTCTAGATTTTCTAATAATACCTAATACAATGTAAATAGTCATTAAACTGTATCACTTATGGAATAATGAAAAGAAAAATCTCTGTACCTATTCAGTACAGAGATGCAGTCTTTTACTGTTTTGCATATATTTGATCCATAGTTGATTGAATCTTCAGATGCATGACTGGTGGGTATACAGAATTGCCTACATTGCTGTATACTTAATAATAGCCATTTTCAATAACTAGATCTTATAACTTATTAATAACAACCATCTTACCAATAACCACAGTTTTACAATAGCTACAGTGTATTGTGGAGTATCATATATTCAGGTATGTTCTGCATAATCCTGACAGCAGCAGTAATTCACTGAGATTTTTCTACACTCAGCAGTGTATGAAGTCAACACATGCACCATTCACAGGAGCTCTAAATATGGCAGGAAACCCCCTTTTTTCAGGAGAAGAATTTGAGTACTGAACACCCAACTGGACACAGCCACAATAGAGACAATTCATGTGTCCTGGGTACCTGCTGCCTCCCATAATGACACACCCACCCACATGTGGAATGCTTCTCATTGCCGTAGTCTAGAGTTTGGATCTAGGATGTCCCCTGAAGTCCCCTGGGTTGAAGACTCAGTACCCAGGATGGCACTGTTTGGAGGTAGTGAAACATTAAAGATGTGGGGCCTCAGGAGAGGAAGTTAGGTTACTGGGGTCTTGCTCTTGGAGGGAATATTGAGACTCCAGCCCATTCCTGTCTCTCTCTTTGCTTCTTGAAGTAAGTAACCTGCTCCACTGAGGACTCTGCTACCATGATCTTCTGCATCCTCACAGGCCCAAAACAATGGGACCAATTGACCATGGTCTGGGAACTCTGTAACTCTAAGCCAAAGAAACTTTTCCTCCTTTGAAGTTGTTTATCTTGGGTGTTTTGTTATAGTGATTCAAAGCTGACTATGACACTGGGGAAATCTAGTTCTTATTTCATCTGTTCTGACACTCCCAATTCCACTAACTGTGGCTTTTACAGTCATCTTTCCAGAATAACTATTTCCTTTGGCAGGTAGAACACCAAGTGTTCTAAATGGTTTGTGAAAACTCCTTCCAATGTGCTATGTTGAAGTGATCTGACTTTCCCTAACATTAAGGGAAATTTCTGTTTCTAGTATATGGCCCTTCCTTCCTCAAGAACAACTAAAAATTCCACAAGTCCAAATATTTTGGTACCTAATCAGTAGATCCTAAATTACCTCTCATATTAAGAAATAATATATTAGTTTTTAGTTAATATGTGTTCTGATATATTTTGAATAGAACAAATGTGTAGCATTTGGCCTATGTGTTTTGGTGATAAAGATGGAAAATTAAAAATACAATTGTTAAAACATTAGGTACTGATACTGATTAAATGTACTTCAGAGGGGCTGGAGTGGTGGCTTGGCAGTTACAGTGCTTGCCTGGCATTCGCGAGTACCCCAGCACCCACGTACACAATTAAGAGAGCAACAAAAGCCATGTGAAAAACTCAATAAACATTGATTCTCTCTCTTTGTCTCTCTCTCTCTTTCACTGTCCTTTTTTCTTTAGACTAAAAAGCACTTCAGATATTCATGGTTTTAGGACTTTACAGGAATTTTAGAGGGTCTTTAATGGCATTTGGATGTGGTGAGTTTATGGAATTAAGTAAACAGGAGGATATTCACTTTATAAGCAGCATACTCTCAAATATGTTAGAATATGAAAACTTTCTTTTCAAAAAACTGCAATAAACCAATCTGATAATAGCCATTTAATAGCTATTATCTCTGGCTCTTAGGATCTTGATGATTATTATTTTCTCTTTTACACTTTTTTACATTTTTGAAATTTTCTACAATAAATGTGTGCTTCTTTTATAATTAAAAACATTTTTAAAACTAAAAATGGTCACGAAGATTATTAAGTAAAGCTTTCCCATATTCATCTTCTCAGTAGCGATGTTCTGGAAGGTGCTGCAGTCTCAATTAACGCCGTTTTATGTTGGATTTTGTATTTTCTTCCTTGTAGGTTTTCTTTAAGCAAATCTCGAGCATAACTGGTTGCAGTCTTATCAAGAATCTCTGCTGGATAGTTCGATTCTGATTTGAAATCATTGTTAAGAAAGACATTTGTAGGGAAATTGTTCTTAAGTTTTTCTTTTCCATGACCATTAATTTCCTCCTTGCCTCAGATTTTCCTTTGATTTTAGGAAATTTGATTTTTATTGTCCTTTGAGGAGGCTGGAGGGCATAGGGCCTGAATATCCTAGCATTTCTACTGCAGAATGTTATTTAAATTTAGATTATGACCACATGAAAAATTTGTTGGGAAAAGTCATCAATAGGGCCATATGTTAGAGTTTCAAAAATCCCCCTAATTTCCATTTAACTCACATCATAAAAATCACCCTCCCATTCAATCAGACTATTATAAGGGGTTTTAGATGAGTGATGGATGAATGCCTGAAAGAGGCGAGCTAATCAGAAGGCCTTGATCTTCCCGAGAGCTATTAATCTTTGTCTTTTACGTGCTTCTTTCTCTCTTCCACACACACACTCTGCTGAAAGCAAAACCATAAAGCAGAAAGCTCTTAAGAGTCCATAAAAGTGTGCACAAGACTTTAAATTTTATTTTTATTTACTAGAAATGGATGGAACAGATGTGGAGGCCCAGTGGTGATTCACAGCCGCATTCCACTGCCCTGCCCAGGGTTCCGACAAGCTTGCCTTCTGCAAGGACTAGGACTCCCCAGGAAAGAACTGGGGCTCGCTGGGAGGGCAGTGGAGCTCTCAGTCCTGTCTAAGGGCATCAACCAACATGCCTTCCCAATGGCTTTCATTTCTAATGGGTACTGTCATTATATTTAACAACTCTTTATATGACCCATCCAGGTCAGTTAAGGGAAGCTTCATTGCTAGCTAGCTAATTATGAAATGCAATTAATTGAACATGCCCAATGAGTCATGTTCAATTTTAATATCACATGCAGGTGTGAGTGACCTGTGTCTGGCATTGTGGTATTTTTAAAAGGATCACTCATTGCATGGCGGGCATGTGTTTGGGAATACCATCGGTGAATTGTGGGTCCACTACGTTCCAATTCACTGTTTGCACAGCTGTGTCTTTTGGGCAGACTGGGCTCCTCTCAGGGATATCTAACTCTCACTTATACCAAAATGTGTTCTTTGATTTCCATTATCCATGCTCAAAAGGACAGTGCTCATGATATGGCACAACTGATCTTTACTAGGTTTAAAGAAAGCAAATGAAATGTGCTTTTTTTCACTGCTAGGGGCTACATAGTATGTATAAATATTATCTGATAATTCAACAACGTTGGCAGTTGGGCACTAAATATATTTTACGTGTCAAGCCCATCAATCTGATGAAAAGGGATCAAAGGTTTGAAAATCTGTCTCACTGGAAGAATGCACTCAAAAAAGAAATGTTTTAACATTTCCAATATTGTTTTCTGATTTTCCTTCTTAAACATCCTTCACTTGACTTTATGAAGTTACCTACCTACTATACTTTACCTGAAGAAATGGTGGGGGTCCAATATTTTAAATAGGAGTTTACTAAAAGCTATATTTCAGGACCTAAATTTCATATGGTTTGATGTTAATTTCCTGTTAACAAGAGAACGTCCAAAAGAGCAAAGGTGGTCCTATTCTCAGGCCTATGGACATGCTGTTACCGGTAAGCCCGACCGACCAGCAAGACCTTGGTGGCTAGCAGAGCAAACTACCTTTTGGATTGAACATAGATTTGCAAGAGGGCTAAAAATCTCAGCTCTGAGATCTTCTTTACAACAATTCCATAGAGATTATACTTTCATCTGCTACCACCGCTGCAAATAAAGATGGTGCAGGCTCAGATGCTGCTACAGAGAGCAGAACGACTCTCACCCCAACTGCCTGGGAGGAAAGGCCTCACTTTCCCAGGGTCTTTCAACCTTATTCTCATAATATTTCTCATGTGGATGCTTAGATAGGTTTGGGTTACCGTTTTCATTTTTCTTTCAAATTCAGCTAGAACCTAGACACTTGCCTTAGAAATGACATTGTGAAATTTGACTTTCTGTGGAACAGAGGGAGATATACGTATCCCCCAAGCACTATGCACCATTTATTCCAATAGTTATTCCTTGAGACAACACGGGGAATCCTCATTTCAGTAAGATAAAAGTGTTTCAATTGTTTCATTTCTTTTCAAGGGAAATCCTACTGAGTTTTGAAATAAACATTTATTACTGAAAAAGGTTTTAGTTTTAAATAGAGGAAAACTATTTCTTTTTCTTTTGGAGCATTAGAAAATATTTCAAAACCTGTGTAAATCAATTAGGGATTTGTGGAAGATATGTCCTATATTACAAATCTCATTTGTGTACAAATGCTATAGAAACAATACAATAAATTACAGGCATGCTCCTCTTTCACTAGACGTTTGCAACATTTACAGCTCCACATGAAATTGTGCAATTATTATTTTCCCTTTTAAGTTTGCCAAAGTAATGGAGCATTCAGGGAGAGTGTGAAGTGTTTGGGGGTTTTCATGATATTTCTGTCTTTGAGTTCTGAATAAAATACACATTAAGATTAACAACAGTTCTGGAACCTCTTTCAACCCAACTAGGCAGTAGTGCACAAGCCTACCATTAACACACTTTGAAAGCCCTCGACACACATTTTGTTGCCACCTAATGTTTCACTAATATTTAGAAACACTCTCACAGTGGGAGTTTGCAAATATTCTCCATAGAACTTGGATAAACTGTATCAGCATAATTCCAATTCTGATTGTTTTTATGTGGCAAGGGATAAAAATCACTTTGCTATTTTGCAGTCATGAATTTGAGAAGGCGAAGAACAATGAGGGAAAACATGAAGATGTTTTAAAAAATGATGATAGCTTACCAGGTGCCATTATTCTCAGCGTAGAATCCTCTGGCCACTATTTACAGAATCCACACAATGTCTAAATAATACTTCTTACAAATTATGAGAAATACAGAAGAGTATAGCACACCTCTATGTATTCATCACCAGATTTCCACAAATACCAAGTTTTTGCTACCCTTGTTTCATTTTCTTATGGAATTAATCTAATGCAATTTTCATTGAAGATCACTTCACCCTACATCCTTATCTATGCATCTTGAAACAATATGGATAGATTTCACAATGCCATCATCATACTAACACAATGAAGTGTGCTTTTTGGTGTTCAAAAATTCAGTCCCTAGTCAAATTTCTCCAGCTATCTCAACAATGTCATTTCTGTGAGTTAGGAGGTAAATAAGAACCACTTGTTGGCAGGTATTGTGAATGTCTCCACTCCCTCCCTTTGCTCACTCCTGTCTTTTCTTTCTTGAAGAATTTTTCTTCTGTTTGTCAATCCTATGTGTCAATTTGGCTGGACTACAGTGCACTGATATTTGATCAACTGTTGATCCAGATGCTTCTATGAAGTTGTTTTGGATAAGATGCACATTTAAATTTGTAGACTTTGAGCTAGCAGATTGTCCTCCCTAAAGTGGGTGGAACATCAGTTGAAGTCCTGAGGAGAACAGAGATTGACTCCCCTGAGCAAGAATAAATTCTGCCAGCAGATGCCTTTGGACTTGATCCGCAGCATTAATTCTTCCATGGGTCTGCAATCTGCTGACCAATACTGAAGAGTTTGAACTTGGTAGCTTCCATCAATGTGTGAGCCAGTTTGTTAGGACAAAAATTTTCTTTTTCTGTTTGGACACATCTCCTTAGTTTTGCTTCTCTGGAAACCCTTAGTGCACTCAGAATCCAGATAAGTATTTTGGCCTGTTTGTGGTGTCTTTCTATGAACACTCAGACATCTGATTTTCTGTCCATGGAAGGTGGTCCCAGCACTGTGCTGTCCAATAGAGTGGGCACCAGCCGCATACTGATATTTAAATTTGAACGAACAAAAACTAAATGAAGCTAAGAGTTTATTTCTCCGGGGCTCTAGCAACACCTCAGTCTCTCAGTAGCTGCACCTGTCCAGTGGCCACTCTGTTGAAGAGTGTGGGTGTGGAAGGTGTCTAGGCCTAGAGAGTTCTGTTGGATAGAGCTTTCTTAGGAGCCTAGGTATAGTTAACCTGACGTTTTAGTACGCTCTCATAGTTGGTGAAGGAATTGGCCTTTTAATGCTTTTTTTCCCTCTGTATTGTTCCTCTTTCTCACATGAACCATGCTTGAGCTCCAGCCCCTACTGAGATGCTCCTTCTAAATCCAGGTGGGGTGCGGCCACACACAGGTATGTCTGTCATTACATGTCACCTCTGACTCATATCTCTACCATCTTGGCCCTGGCATTTCTTGGAGCAGTACCATGACTCTCTCAGTCTCCCATTCTTCAAATCCGGGTTCGCTGCAGATTCTTTCTTCATCACTGTGCGCACATCTGATCTCTTCACCTGCTTTGAATATTCTTTCCTGACTGCATATTAACATCCAGAGGGAAGAGTTCATAAAAAGGAAACACGTTGCCTTTTGGCTCCAAGCTGTGCGGCCCGTGCTGCTGTTGTGTTTTCCCATCCCCAATCCATCTTTCTGAAGCCGAATCACTGGATAGCACTATACTGGTTGTTAAAGTTACAGGAAATTGTGCAAAACAGGGTTCCCTTCAGGTAATTGTACCCTAGTGAGAAGTGTTGCTGATGGCGTCACACCTGTTGCACACACACACACATCTGTCTTTCATGATCCAGTTTAGCTTTGGTCTCCAGCTACATGAGTACAAACAGCATTGACCTTCAACCTTACCAATCTAGTTTTCATTCCAAACTTATTGGACTTCTAAATCCAATTTTTTTGTCTATGTTCATCTTCCCTCTTTGAAGTATTTAATTCAGGTATTATTTTCTGCAGAAAACTTGGCCCAAATGCTTTGTTTCCCTTTGTTTTAGTTTCTGCACACGGTATTCTCTCACATTTCTGAAAGTCCCAATTTCAAAAGCTGGGTGTTGGCAAGGTTGGTCCCTTCTGCAGGCTATAGAGGAGGGTTGTTCCATGCCTTTCTTCCAATTCTTGGGATTCCTTGGTTTGAAGACTCATCACTCCAACCTCTGTCCTTGTCACTAGATGGCCTTCTCCTTCTGTCGATCCTCTTTGTCCATATTTTATCTTAATCGGTAATCATATAGGATGTGATGGTTATTTTTGTCTCAAACTGACTGCAAATAGCTGTCAATACTTTATTTCTGGGTGTTTCTGTGAGGGTATTTCTGAAAATATTAGCAAGGTAAATTCCCTGTTTCTGCTAGAAGACCTGGGACACCATCTCTCCATCCTCAGACATTGGTGTTCCTGGTTCCTAGGACTTTGGACTGAGACTGGAACTCATGACATTGATTCCTCTGTTCTCAGGGCTTTGAACTTGGTCTGATTGTATCTTCAGCTTTGCTGGATTTGCAGTTTGCAGATGGTACATTGTGGGTTTTCTCAGCCTCCAAGATTATGTAAGCCAATTTCCTTTTCTCTCGTTCTCTCTCTCTGTCTCCCTCTCTCTCTCCTTCTTCTTCTCTTCTGTTTCTTAGAGGAACCCTGATAAATGATTGGATTAGGGGCTCACACTGCTTTAGTTTGACTCTATCTTCAGTGGCTACATCTACAAAGACCCCAATTCTAAATAAGGTTCTGAGGATTAGGTCTTGAGCACATCCTTTTGGGAGAAGCAATAAGTCTATAATGCCCTTGGAGAATGTTCCTCAAAGCTTTGGTGAGAGAATGGCAGACACCCACACACACTGCAAGCCAGCACTGCTATGGTTTAGCTGGGCTTTGGTGTACCCCGAGCCTTTGGAGTTCTGAGCTTGGAGTGTACTCCCTGGTGTCTCAGGTGTTCACTTTTAATCTCCAGTGTGAAATACTAAGAGAGTGGAAATATATCCAACCATGGTGTTTAGATGACAGGAATTGGGAAGGTGATTAGGGTCAGACAAGGTCATCAGGTGGAGTCCCCATGACTGAATCCTGTAGCTTTATGACAGAGGAGCCCAATAACCCTGCAAGTCAGTGTAGGGCAACCCCAAGAACTAAGAAGGCCCTGTCTAGAAGACTGAGGGATAACTGGCCCCTCGGCAAGAAAGTTGAGGAAGCAGCTGAGATGGTGGTGGACTGATGGTTTGACTCGAAAGGCTTTTCCCCACCCTGGTCAGTCTTCCTTCTCATCCTAGCTGACACCCAGCAGGGCCTGTCCATGCTTGGACCTCCTGCCTCCACCTTCTGAAGTCCTTTCACAGCTTGCTGGTGGGGAAGGAGGATGACGCCTACTTCAGTTGGATCCCTTCATTGACTGTGTGTATCATCCAGGCTTCCAGACTTGGCTGTCAAACACGGTGGGATGAATGGGGGCCCCCAGTGGATAGGTCTATTCAGAACCTCAAAATTTAACCTTATGTGGACTAAATACATTTTCAGACGTACCTAAAGAAAGGTCTTAAAGCGACATCATGCCAGATTAGAGTGGACGCTAAACCTAATGATAGATGTTCTTAAAATAGAAAAGGAGAAAACAGAAAAATGTAGGGCGGAGAGCCAAGTGATGATAGAGACAGAGGTTGGAAGGTGCATCTGCCAGGCAGGAAGCAGTCTCTGGAGCTCTCCAGTAGCAGACTTGATTTGGGATTTCTGGACTCCAGAACTGTGTGAGGATAAATGCCTGTTTTTTGAGCCTGGTGGTGGTAATTTGTTGTAGCAGCTCCAGGGAGACTAATATGACAACCTAAACTATGCTGTTGCTGGCCCTTGCCACCGCCAAGCCCTGCCCAGACCATTCAGTACCTTTCCCCTTCATTAATTTATGAATGATTAGACTTGAGAAATAATCCAGTAAACCATGCTTTCCCTCATGGGTCATGAGGCACCAAACTACACCATTAGAGATTCATTCCACAATTATTCATTCCTTCAGATTGGAAAAATCATTATTTTGATCCGGGAGGGACAATATATTAAGTCTCTAACACTTTGGGGAGAATTAGATTCAGTGAAAGAACCTTACATTATGAGAGCCCTGGATGCCCAGGGACAGTAAAGACCATTGCGTAGAACATGATGGAGAATAACCATGCAGGAAGGGCAGCCTTCTTGAGTTTCCTGTGATCCCACATGTCCTGCTGGGTATGTCAAAACTTCGGGACCCTGGCCACTGTATTCTCAAGGACATTTTTTAGCATTATTTGTGGAGCTTATCACTTTGAGATGACAAAATGACTCCCACTTCTGCCTCACAAATGACAGACTTACTTACTACCTTCTATAAAAACAGCAGATTCCCAATCCCAGGGTCCAGGCCTGCACTCCCAGGTCAGCATGCACTCCACTGTGTCACCCCTGGGACTTGGGAAGGGGTCTACACAGACATGCCAATGCAGGCTATTCCCTATCAACCATGTCTCTTGTGTCTGGTTGGGGAATCCCTGCCTTCTGTCAGCACCCATGAAGCAGTAAGAGGCCACCCACCAGCCGGTGAGAAGGCTGACAAATGCTTCACTTGAACTTCCAGCTGAGGCAGAAAGCTATGTGAAGCCATAGGAATGCTTCACCCCTGCAGCTGTACCCATAGTGGCAGGAACGGGTCATAGTTACACAGGGCCCATATGTACTAAGAATTGCTTAAATTGTGTTCATTTAATCCTTAGGGCAACCCTGTGAGGCAGAGATATGTTGTTTTAATGATGTGAAAACCAGGGCACCAAAGATCACAGAGAGGGAGTGGCACAACTGCCTCAGGAGGCCAGAAGGCTGGCTCTAGAGTCCACGCCCATCACCTCTTAAGACGGACAGACTTCAGCTAACAGGAAATGCAGTACATTATGCTCCCACTCCCTCCTGGTCACTTTCTGCACTGCTTTGCAGTTTGAAGAATGGGGTGGAAAAAGGGAAAGAAAGAAGAGAGTGGGTGGCAGAGAAGAGAGAACAGAGCCCAGCAGCTGCAGCACTCTAATGGCTGCAGAAAAGAGAGACATTTGGCTTATGTATGACAAGCTGTAGCCTTCACCCAGGATGCAGAAGCTTCAAGTCCCAGAGCCAAGGCCTGTGCACATCACTAAGGATGGCAGGGGACACCACAGCTTGAGGTGATGATTCAAAACATGTGGGAGGATGTGCATAGGCTTTCTACAAATACTGAAGTCCTGCACAATTTCACGCAAGGGATGTGGCATCTGTGGGGGTCCTGGAACCAATCCCCTTGGGGACTCATGGAGGACTGTGCCAACAATGTAGTTTTAAAGGTTAATTATTAATATGTTTTCTTTAAAGAGAGAGGGACAGTGAGAGAGAGAGGGAAAGGGAGAAACAATTGTTTATTTTGTGTGTGTGTGTGGCTTTCATTGCTCTGAGACCTTACTGTGTACATGGTTCTGGAGTTTGAACTCACATACTTGCACATGCTGGGCAAGTGCCATAACCACCACTCCAGCCCCCAAAGGTTAATTCTTTATCCATAACATTAAAGTGGGGGAACAAATACTGAAAATTAAAAAATTGGAGTATAAAAGCTTGCATCGTTATTTTGAAATAAAATGTCTTATTTATATCCACATCAGACTGTATTATAAATTTCCCTTCATGCCTTTAAAGGAAATAAAGTCATTAATAATATTTCCAAAACTGACTTTGTTCTATCTTTGCCTTGTTTTCAACTGAGCCGGTGCGTTAGACCAATTGGCAGAAAGTACCTTCAGAATTCATGTTGGATGGATTCAAAGCATTAGCAAAAATTATGAATATTCCTCATAGATTAGAAAATGAATGAAAAGGAAAAGGAAAATGTTTGAATCACTGGATGAGAGTATTAATTATTATGGGAAAAGTGGAGATCAAATGGAAATTTAGGAGATTTTAAATGTTGTAATTTAACTCTTGAAATGGAGAAATGCAAAATCAAAGTCTTCAGATTTTGAGTTTTTAACCAAAAAACATTATTCTGCATGAATAAACCTGATTTTCAGAAAGCAGACACCGACTAAGCTCTGAAATGCTCTGATGATTTATGTTTTGGACAGATTCCATTTTAAATGGTTGGTTTTATGCAGCCTGCCACGTCAATCATTGGTAATAGTTTATCTGCATCATTCTTGCTTCTCGAAATCATTTTTTTTTCTCAATCATTTGTGAGATTTGCTTAGTGACATTTTATCCCAATCTGGAAGTGGCATTGATGATGTTTTTTTTTAAACAACATGTCCTTAGAAGTTTCAGTAAATTAACATTGATTAAGCATTTTTAGATTGTTACCTGGTCCAGAGAAACTGCGAAACGTGGCAACAATGTAAGAAAATAAGTAGATTTAGGAAATTTTATTGATGAGTTCACTTTCATCAAAATCAGAAAGTAAAATTACAGTAAACTCTGATTTGACATAAATAAACATTTGAACTTGAAATAATGCTGTGAGTTTAATATACTTCCTTTTAAAATTTTCAGTATTTTTAAATAAGCCTAATGTTACTGAAAAAAGCTGTTAAAAATTTTGTAAAAGTGTGCATGTGGGGGCCACTGCTCTTGCCACAGCTCCCAATTTGGCTCAGCACAGCACTGTTGAATCTTTCTTTGAAACTTTTGATTTTTTTAATCATAAGATTATTTTTGTATTAGTTCTGATTGAAAAAAATAGTGCATGAAAGTTTAATTCATCACAACAATGGTGCTTTGGAGCCTCCAGACTGGGCCTCACATGCCTTACCCTGAACCCAGTGGACAGATGTCATCCGAGTGGGTGGAATCTGACATTCCCTGACCCCTCTGATCAGCCACCCTTGTGGTGAGCACGCCCTTGAGTTCAGTGGGGTCTCCAACCTGTTCTAGGAGGCCAAGGCCACATGGGAAACTCAGAGTGATTGGCAGCCAGGAAACTGGGTTTCAGTGAGGGTTGGGACCCTCTCTTCTCTAACTTACAGTTCCTTTTCTTCCCACAGCTTTGACAAATGGATTGAAAGTCCCAGTGGTCACATTGCAGGGAGTCTTGTGATGTTTCTTCACAAACCCTTCTCTCTCAAAACTCAGGCTGTGTGCTAAACTTTTGGACTCCAGAAAAGCAGATCAGAAACAGCGCTCACAAGCTGCTGGAAAGTGGGGAGGTGGAGGTTATGTAGACTGATGTTTCCTTCCAAGGACATGGACTCTCATGAGGGGCAAAAGCAAGAAGAGCCACATCAATATGACCAATCTTCCCCAGGCCAGCCAATAAGCCTTCCTTCCTTCCTCCCTCCCTTCCTCTCCTCCCTCCCTTTTCTCTTTCCTCTTTACCATCCATCATTTTGATAGGCAAAGGAGAGTTTGCAGGGTGGCTGAGAGGGAGAAATCATTTAAATCACTAGGATAGAAGACATCTCACAATTCCTTCCACTTCTTCTTCACCCTTCACATTGGATGTGCAGTTACAGAAGAAGGATTCTCCATGGGTGGACTGGTTCTTTGCTCCATGGAGGAGGTACGTGGTTCTATAGGGAGCTCTTTCCTATTTCTCCTGTGGAGTTATCTATCATGCTTGCTCCAAGCTGAGAACCACATATCAATTGGCCTTCTAGTGAATAATATTAAATTTGAAAAATAAGAAGAGATGTGGGAAACAAGACTATTTTCAGGATCTTATTTGAATCACATTCTCTTAAAAAAATTGTTCTGTGTTAGTGAAAATGACAACCCCAACAAAGACACAATTTCTCTAAGTTTGGGAAAGCACAAATACTGTAGGGGCAATTTTTCCAAATTTGAGGGATCTCATGGTACATACTGCATATTTATACCTGACTGAAAGATGATCTTACCCCAAGATCCTAGAATCTAGTATTGAATAATAGTTTCCTTCCTCGCCTTTGATCGTAAACTCTTGTCTCTAGAGGGAAAGATGGACATTCAAGAATAAGAACATTCCTGATATATTCTAGCTGTATAAATAGATGATTATGGAAGGAATCTTTAGACCAGTAGGGGGTTGTCTAAGAAACAGTTCCTGTTGAAAAACAAAGTTATGCTCGTTAACACAGATGAACTTTTTCTTTTGTGAACTCATGGTAACACGAATAAGTTAGGATTAACTGAATCCCATCAGGACATTGGAGGTGTGAGATGTCAAGGTGAACTGCATTTCCTCCTTAGACAGAGCAGCCCCTTGAATCAATCCAGGTTGCAAAACTCTTCTACAATGATTCAGTCCACTGTCAACCTGGGGAAACTTGTTGTTATTGTTACAATTTCAATGAGAGTCTGACCTCATTTTTCATTGTCTAGTAGGAAATGTGGGAAATTGACCAAGGAGAATTCATGCTGTTACCATAGATTCTTTACAAAAATGTGATTTCTCTTTTACAGCTGCTTGCTTTTTCTTTCTTTTTTCCTTCTAAAAGAGAAGTGTAGAAAAATTGCAACTAATAAATGATCCTAGACCAGTGTTTTACACTCTTTACATTGAATTTCTATCTCACATTCTTCTTAGCTGATGTTTAAATGGTTTCTAATGGTTTGCAAAACATCTTCATTTATATTTAATTTGATCCTCATAGAAAGCCTCTGGGGCAAAGGACAAAGTAGCATTATTGACAAATATTCAGAGGTATTTGCTGATGTGTCTGGGATGACACAGCTAATGGGCTTTAATGATTAAAAATGTGTTCCCCCTGCCCAGTTCGTATTTTAAAGTCCTACCCCTCCCCAATGTGGCTCTATTTGGAGTAAGGAAGTAATTAAGGCTAAATGAGGTTGTAGAATGGGACCCTAATCTGATCACATTAGTGCTCATGTAAGAGAGACTGGAGGTCTCTCATCCTCTCTATATGGAAACAGCAAGAAGAAGGCCACCTATAAGCCAGAAATCAACCACCTGGCACACTGATCTTGGCCTTCCTAGCCTCCGCAACTTCAAAATGTAAATGTCTGCGTATTTAATGCCCAGCGGTAGACTGAGTCTAATAATACAGATTTTGGTATTGGGATGCGGGGGCTGCTGTAACAAATACCTTCAAATGTGGAAGTGGCTTTGAAGCTGTGTAATGGGTAGAGGTGAAAAAAGCTTTGAGCTACCTGCTGAAAAAGCCTAGAACTGCATTGAAGGGACTGCTTGTAGCAATATGGTTGTTAGAAGCAATTTGAGTGAAGACTCAGAAAGAAAAAAAATCCTCTATCATGTTAAAGGATGCAGATATTTCTATAATCAGGATGTTGGTAGCAATGTGGTCACAGAAGAAAAGTGCTTCTTGAGAACTGGAGGAAATGGTATCTGTGACAAACAAGCCCACTTCAGTATGTTCTGGGGTCTGTGGAATGAAGAACTTTTGAAGGATGCACTTGGATTTTTAGCTGAGAACTCTAAGGTGTTGAAGAAATGGTTTGGCTTCCCCTTACCACTAATAGTGACGTGCAAGAGGAGAGAGAACGTCAAGGAACTATTAAGCAAAAAGAAAAAAAAAAAGAATTTGCAGATGTGGAAAGTTCTCAGCCTATTAATATTGGGTAAAGAGAGAAAGCTTGCTCTTCAGAGAGCATAAAGGTTATGGCTATGGCTTTGTTTTGCTCAATCATTGGGGAAATGAAGCTAAAAGATGATTAGTTAACCACATTTGCCCTAATTAAAACTAGCCAAATTCCTCTCTTTGTTATCTTTGGTTAAATACATTTAAGCTCTCTGCTAAACTCTAATTCCTTGATACCAGACAATGAAATCAATAGAAGATTTACCAGGTTTCAAAGCCTGTTAACATGCAGAGATTTTTTTTTTAACCTAAAAAGAAGTCAAGATTTTTCTCAGTTTCAATGCGACACAGAATGATTGTTTTCTCTTTTCAAGTGCGCATGACCATGAGCATTATATATTTCACAGGCAGTAAGAGAATCAGGGAAGCAAGAATCAGGGCTTAAATGGGTAGACAACAGGGACTTCCAAGAAAACCAGGCAATGGTCACCGTGTCCATCGACTTTGTCTCTGTGACAAAAACAGCTCAGAGGAGGGAAAGTTTATTTTGGGCTCATGGTTTCAGAGTTTCGGTCCATGGTCAGGACTTGAGTTGAGGAAGAACATTATGATGGAAGTGTGTGACAGAGGAAAGCGGAGAGGAACAGGGACAGGATATAGTCCCCAACATCACGTGAGCAATGAGCTACTTCCTCCAGCCACGCTCTGCCTGCCTGCTGTTACCACCCAGTAATCCACAGAAATCACCAACCTGTTAGCTCCTCAAATCCCATCATCTCACCTCTGAACATTCCTGCATCACGTACCATGAGCTTTTTGGAGGACACCGCATATCCAACCCATAAGTGACTGCTCCTCAAAATACACAAAATATATGAGAAACGCATGACTCAGCAAAGATGAAAGTACAGATGATCAAGTATTTTTATTTTAAACATTCAAATACTCACAGGAATCATTTAAATATCTGTCCCATGTTATCCTGGGGGCATGCAGGAGCTAGCCCATGTAGGTGGTAGATATTGGGCCTTGCTGGGCATCCTGCCTGTGCTACTGGTGGGGTCCACACCTGTGCACCTGTGTGGCCCAGGAATAGATGAGGAACCTAACTACTTCGTAAAAAAAGAATGCTGCTATTCTGTTCCTAGCTTATTATTATTTTTTTTGAACTTGGATTACTAGACTCCACCTATGCCATGGAGATAAGACGGTTATGAATGTTTCCTTTAAATTCAGTGGCACCCAGATTTGTAATGAAAGCTGCTGTATTTTCGAGCCTCTTTGCTTGTCCTGACAGACCATCGACCATGGGTAGGGCAGAGTGCAACGTCAGCTGCCGAACGCTGGGCCATTTTCTGTGTTAGGTGGAAACTTAGATTCACGCTTTCATTAGCCCCTTTCAGGCTGGTTATTATGGAGACAGATTCTGACTGATTTTATTATTTCCCATTCAGCTCTCTGTTCAGAAACAGTCCAAACTGCAAAGTGACATTGCTCATTGGCTGTCACTAGTAGATGCTGAGTGTGGGCCTAACACCATGAACGGAGGGAGAAGAACAGAGAGAAAAGGCCACGAGGCCTGAAAAAAGCTGAGCTCACTCATGAAGAATCAGGGTGATGCTGCCCGGCAGGGTTTCCTGTGAGCTTGTCACCATTGTGACGTCTCTGGATATTCCAATGGAGCTCAGCACTAAAGCTTGCCTAGCACCCCCATTCTTCAAGGTTGGACAGGAGTCCTTCCTTTAAGGGATCTGGGCATCACTATCTCCAGATCAACCATGTGGCATACATGGCACCTCTTGTTCAGGCATCCAGTGGCCTCCAATCATTTATTACAGCACCCTGCTTGGGCACACTGTCCTTAGGTGGAGGGCACAATGTTAATCACTAGGGATGCCTTGCCCCCAGCCCAGGACCTTCCATATTCCTATGGGAAGACCTACTGCAAGGTTACTTTGAGAAATTGTTTTCCTTCTAGGAAACTACTTTTGCTTTGGGGCTTCTAAGATAATGAGAAATCTATAGAGAGGCTACTGTTGCTCAATCTGACCACCCGAGTCTAGGGTTCTGTTACACACAGTTTTTCCTATCTCACAGCAAAGCCCCAGTGTGCTCACCCACTGTGCCTTTGGTGAAGCACCAGGCATACTAAGCAGCACAGGGGATGGGAGGGACCACGTCAGGGAGGTGGAGTTTGACCAGTTTAGAGATGCTCAGGTTTGCTCCTTTGTCTGCTCAGCTCATAAGCAGATTTACTTTTTAAAAAAGGAAAGCATTGTAATTATCATTTGTTTCGTGTCAACCATTCATGGTTTTTATAGATATAAAATTC
>PVKS010025889.1:0-29367 GCA_004027875.1 Aplodontia rufa | reverse complement strand
TTTGCAGCAATTAGCTCCAACGTCTGAGGGCAGAGCTGAGCCCCCAGTTCAGCCTTCCTGAGCGCTCAGGGCCCATCACACAGCAGACATCTCTCCAAAGCCACCTGAATGAGGCTGGAGGAAGCTGGAGAAGCAGCCTGTGACATCAGGACACAGACACAGATGCCCAGGGCAAGGCAGACGCTTAGGCCCACACCCGTGGAGGGAAGCTAGGAAACTCAGAGACAAATACTTCCACACACAGCGACCCAGGGACAGGGACCCATGGGCAAATGAGCACAACACCACCGAGGATGCATGGATGCCTGCAGACACAGACGGACTTGTGCACAGTTGTTCACCCAGACCCACAGGCAGTAGGACATGGCAGGGCGGTGTCACCGGGTGGGTCCAGAACACAGCAGGCAGGGTCCCAGCTTTGGCCCCGTCTTGCAAAGGTGAATGACGTGAGACTCTAGCTGGACCTCTCTGTTCTGAGGTTCCCATGGGCTGTGTGTCCCGGAGGACCTGTGTGTTCTCAGCTCCACGTCCACCGTCCCATAGCGTGGCTCCCTTTCCCCAGCCTCTGTCCCCCTTCCAGGGTCCCCAGCCCTGGTTGGCCCTGGCCTGCACTCCAACACAGCCAGTGGTCCTGTGTCTGAGCAAGCTGACTGCATGGTCATGAGAGGACACTGGGGTGGGGGTGTCATTCAGAGAAGCCCTCCCTGCGCCCCTGCATGGTGGCCTCTGATCCGCCATTCTGCTTAAGTTTCTTCAGCACAAGTAAATACTTGTTTTCCTTTACTTCTTATTTATCACACGCTGAGCTACAGGGTCTGTCTGCTGTGTCCCCTGTGGTGTCCCCACTCACTAGCATGGTGATTGAGAGGAGTGTGGCTCACAGGGACCCACATACCCCACTTACCCAGAGGCAAACGTGCGACAGCTCCAACCATGAAACCAAGCTACAAGCTCCAAAACCCGGCATCCCCCAAGGCACACTACGAAGTCCTTATTTCAGATCGTGAATGCTATGATAATGCTAGTCATTATTTTTTTATTTTAAACTTTTTTTAAAGAAAGAAGGACAGTGAGAGAGAGAGAGAGAGAGAGAATTTTTATTGAGTTTTTCACATGGCCTTCATTGCTCTGACAGTTATGTACGTGGGTGCTGGGGTTTGAAACCGTGTACTTGCGCATGCCGGGTAGACGCCTAACTGCCGAGCCACCGCTCCAGCCGAGCCACCGCTCCAGCCCCCTATTCATTATTTCTTGATCATGTTCTTGCTCAGAGATCAGGGCTCCTGTTCCAGACACGGCTCTAGATGCTACCCAGGCCAGCTTAGAGGCAGGCTGATAGGAGGGACAGGTACCTGCTGGAAGACAGCACAAAGAAACACACGAGGGCTCGGGAGATAAGGAAACTCCGGAAAGCTGACCAGAGAACTGCAGCAGAGAGCAGCCGGGCCCTGAGTCAGAGCACGTGTCTCCAGGGACATGCGGGAGCTAGAACCCACAGGTGGGGGGGTGACCTCAGGATGTGGAGCAACAATCCCTGTCCCACGGGGTACAGGTGCTTGGGAGTGCACGGTATGTACTGAAGTTTATTATCTGCATTGCTTTAGACAGAAAATAATCAAAAGAAACTAGAGAGCACCTAGCCTCTTCCTGCAGGGGCCCTGCAGGTGGGGTACAGGGAGGTTTCGTTCTTTCCTTCATGCCCAGGGCACTAAATGCGCCTTACCACATGGCTTTTATCAGCTTCCCACACCCCATCAGGAAGGCGCCCAGCAGCTCTCCAGCCCATCCCTACCAGTGTGTGGCTGTTACCTCCAACACTGCTGTGAACACCCTCCTTCACGCACGGCGACACCCAGCCTTCCCTCGGTTTTCAGATGACAGAATTGCTGGAAAGGACGAGGCAAGCATTTGAAGACTTACAGTGCACACTGTGAGATTCAGACACTCGCAAGTGAAGTATCAGGGCATTTCTGCATTTCAGATGCCAAAGCACCCTGCACACAGTGGGGCACAGTTAAGGCTTTCTTTAGAAAGCTCACCTGGCTTGACATGGTATTCCTGGATTCCAGCAGACTGGCTATAGGATCCTGAGCAGTCAAAAGTCTGCTGGTATATGTACATGTTGGTTTGTATGTCCGCATGTGTGTGCATCTTCATATGTGCATGTGTGTATGTGTGTGCATCTGCATGTGTCCATGTGTGTGCATCAGTGCATGTGTCCATGTGTGTCTGCATGTGTGTGCATGTGTGCATGTGTGTGCATCTGCATGTATCCATGTGTGTCTGCATGTGTGCGTGCGTATGTGCATCTGTGTGCATGTGTGTGCATCTGCGTGTGTCTGTGTGTCTGCATGTGTGTGTGCATGTGTGTGCATCTGTGTGTGTCCATGTGTGTGCATCTGCATGTGTGCATCTGTGTGAGTATGTGTGTGCATCTGCGTGTGTCCATGTGTGTGTCTGCATGTGTGTGCATCTGTGTATGTGTGTGTCTACATGTGTGTGTGCACGTGTGTGTGTGTGCCCCACGCCTTCCATGTGCCTGGTATGCTTTCTCCTCCATCATTTCGCTGGCACAATACAACCCTCAGGGAGGCCTACTGGCCATCTATGTTACTCCTATTTCATAAGAGAAAACTGGAGGCACAGAGACCATGTCACACATTAGGAACTCGTGGAGCTTAGACAGAAGACACGAATGGTTCAGTCTCCAGCACCACTGCTGGGTGAGCCTGGCTTGCGCCCTCTCCTGCCTCTCTGACCTGTCCTCTTGTGCATGCAATACGGACACAGCACCCGCCGTGCTGCAGGAGTAACGGGAGATGGGAGGGAAAGCTGAAGCACACGCTGGCACATAGTAGGTACTCATGCAACTGGAGCTGTGGTGCTGGTGAGGAAAGCCATTTTCCCACAGTCCCAGAGGCAAAACAAATACCCCATGCTGGGCCCACAGAGACTCACCCTGGTGAGCACCCAAAGCAGGCAGCTGCCCTTGCTTAAGCCAATTTTAACATAATAAATGCAGCCCAGGGAGGGTGGCGTCTTGTGGCCCATTAGGACTGGAAGATTTTCCAAGTGGAACTGAGCCTCAGTCTACCTCTGTGTCCTCCCAGCCTGGCACCTGACATCTTTCCCTCACCCAGATCCTGGTCAGGGGGATCAGGCAGGATGCGCTGATGGCAAGGATGAGAGGACCCTTCCTCCACCCAGGCCTCAGGAAAGCTATTCCAGCTGCCAGGCCAGACCGTCCTGAGTAATGGATGGCCTCGCTTTAATGTTCTCCGGGAGACGGGCCCTCCTTAATCTGCGGCAGTGTCATTAAGAGAGAAAATGTTTGCTCCACCAGCTCCCGATGGCCTTTAGAAACTGCAAATTGAATGCTGACAGCAGGAGCAGCTCCAGCCTTAACCCTCCCCTCCCCAGCACCAGCCCAGGCCTCAGTTCACGGCTGGACTCCAGGCTCTTCTCAGCATGGTGAGCAAATGGAGATGGGGACAGAGGAAGGAAGGAGACAAAAAAAAAAAAAAAAAAAAAAAAAAAAAAAAAAAAAAAAAAAAAAAAAAAAAAAAAAAAAAAAAGAAAAGAAAAAGAAAAAGAAAGAAAGAAAAGAAAAGAAGACTCCTTGGGGCTCCCAGCCCAGGTGATGCAGAAAGGCCCGGCCCCAGGGTTAAAGAGCAGAGCACTGGGAGGCCAGGGTTGGGGCTGGGCATCTGGGGCACTCCCTTGACCTCTCTGTTTGCAGGTTCCTGCAGGGTGGGGGCTGGAGGGACTCCTAGCGCAAGGTTCTGGGCTCAGCTTCTCACCAAGTAGAGACTGCTATCTTCACAGAAAGTGATGATGTGTCCTCAGCCCCAGGTCCCTGCACTGAAGCCTACTCCCTGCTTGGTCCTCATGTGGCCAGGTGGAGAGGGCACCTGAGGGCAGAGTGGAGCAGGTGACCTGGATGAGTGACAGAGGGCAGGAGGCTCCTGTTACCAACATCCCCTGGTGTCCTGGGTGCCCAGCCCCATGCAGGGTCATACACACACAACACACCATGCCAACCTCACAGCCCCACTTCCCAGTTGACATCACCGAGGCTCTGAGTAACAGAGGGACTTCCCCAGCTTGAACCTACATCTGTCCAGTTCCAAAGCCAAATCCTTACCCAAGCACCCTGAGCAGAGAGTGAGAGGGCATGGCCTCCTTGGCCCCACCCACCTCCTGCTTGGTTCCTGAAGCCTCCCCCCAGCTGCCTCCCCTCCACCCATACCTGCCCAGCCCACTGCCTGCCTCCTCCAGGAAGCCTCCCTGGCGTCTGGCCACCAGCCCCCTATGGTGCCGCCCCCAGGCTGCAGTGGGTCCATTTCCCAGCCCAGTGGTGGGTTTTGCTGCCCTGAGACCCAGGCACAGAGGTTAGCTCATTTCAGGCACAGAGGTTAGTTCATTTCATCCCTCACCAGGATGACCGGTATCTGCAGAGACCTAAAGTGGAGCCAGGCGCTGTGGGGCTGCAGAGGGGTTGGGAAGGAGAATCCACTGAGACCTGTAGTCGCCCCTCCTGTGCCTGGGGAGCCCACATCGCCCCAAGCCTGCTCCTTGCTCTATGTGACAGATGAAGAAGAGACCAGAGAGGGGAAGGTAGCTGCTCAGAGTCACACACCGAGCCAGTGGTTTCAAAAAACCAGGGCACTCTCCAAAAGTGACACACTTGCCTCCATGTTTCTGTACTGGAACGCTAACCCCCAGAGGACAGGAGTGGCCCTTTAGCCTGAAGTCTTCCAGTGGCCTCAACAGTCACAGCATGGGAAGAAGGGGATGAAACAGGGAGTAGGACCCTTTCATCACCCCCAGAGACAGGGTCCCCACCTCCATTGGCCCTCAGCCCTGCCTGCACCTGGCCTCTCACCTCCACCTCCCAATTTGTCCCCATGCCCAGCTCTAGCTGGAGAAGCTGCAGACGTCAATCAATCGGCCTTCAGCCTTCTAGCTCCAGACACCTTCCAGGGCTGGTCCCCTGCCAGCCTGATTCTCAGAGAGAAATCAATTGACCAGATGGCAGCTGCTGGTCCTGGGTTGTGGAGGGCCAGGATGGGTGCTGGAGGACAAATCCCATCCCCGGGCGAGGTGACGATCAGTCTCAGCGTGAACAGTGGCAAGTGCATGTATCAGTGAGTGTCCGTGTGTATGTCTACGTGTACATCTGTGCGTGGTGCAACAAAGCCCTCTCTGCCCGCCTGGGCCCTGGACTTGGGCTATGGGGCCAGACTGGGCTACAACTTGAGCCTGGTTGGCTGGTGGAGGGGCCTTTCTGGCAATCAGTGTTACCTCCTGGATTCCCTGGGCCCCACCTACTGCACTTTATTTTTTACACTCAACCTCTATTTGAAAGAAGGAAAGAGGATAAAAGACCAAGTCAAATTGCAAGGTGCAACAATCGGAAGGGGTCTTCCAAATCGGTTATACGTCCAACTGTCACGGTGGGGAAACTGAGGTCCAGAGGTCTGTACATACAGTTAGTGGTAGAGCCAGGTGTTCTGACTGTCAAAGCATCCCTGCAAGAGGGTGCATGTGTGAGTGTGTGCGTGTGTGTGTGCCTGTAGCTCTGTGTGTGTGAGTGCATGTGTGTGTGTGCGTGCATGTGCATCTCTGTGTGTGTGTCTGTGTGTGCATTGTATGTGTGAACGCCTGTGCATATGTCTATCTATGTGTGCATGTGTGTCTCTCTGTGTGTGTATCTGTGTGTGCACATGTGCATGTGTGTGTCTCTGTGTGCGTTTGTGTGTCTGTCTATGTGTGTCTGTGTGTGCGTGTGTGTGTCTGTATGTGTGAGCACCTGTGTGTGTCTATGTGTGAGTGTGTGTCTCTGTGTGTGCGTGTGTGTGCATGTGTGTGTCTGTATGTGTGAGCGCCTGTGCATATGTCTATGTGTGCGTGTGTCTGCGTGCATGTGTGTGCATCTGTATGTGTGAGTGCATGTGTGTATGTCTGTCTATGTGTGCATGTGTGTGTCTCTGTGTGCGTGTGTGTGCATGTGTGTATGTCTGTCTATGTGTGCATGTATGTGTCTCTGTGTGTGTGCATGTGTGTATGTCTATGTGTGCATGTGTGTGTCTGTGTGTCTCCGTGTGTGCATGTGTGTATGTCTGTGTGTGCATGTGTTTGTCTCTGTGTGCATGTGTGTGCATGTGTGTATGTCTATGTGTGCCTGTGTCTCTGTGTGCGCGTGTGTGTATGTCTGTCTATGTGTGTGTGTGTCTCTGTGTGTGCGTGTGTGTGTCTGTGTGTGCATGCACGTGTGTGTGTGTTGGGGTGAGTCCATGAGTGTCCTGCGTTGTATCTGACAGTCACTGTGCAGGTCGTTGTGGACCCTGAGCTGTATGTAGATGGGCAGATGGTGGGGACTGTGGGAAGCGGGGGTGTAGGCAGAAAGCTTACCCTTCTTTATTTGGTTTTTCGATTATGGAACGAAAATTAAATTTAAGCTGTTTGCAGGGAGGTAATTTTCCTAATCACTCACCCAGCTGCACAGGTCCCCACAACTTGATTAACTTCTAATTAGATTAATTGGATGGGGAGTGATTTCTTTCCTCTGGGAAGATCAGGTACAGAGAAGGGAACCATCTGAGGCCCAGTGACTTCCCCCCAACAAGCCCCCAGCCCAGGACAGGGCCAGGGAGGAGGGCACAGGGCCCTGTCCCTGGTTTCCCTCTGCCCCTCTCTGCTTCCCCTTCCCTCACCAGGTCAGTGTCCTTCTAGCTTTCTGTCCCCGACTCCTGGGCCACTGTGGCTCTGACTGTGCAGGGGGAGCCCTGCCTGCTCCCTTCTCTCCATAGGGGGAGCCCCTCTCCCTGTGAAACTGTGGGGAGAGGAGAGAGGCAGGGGACACTCCCGTCACCTTCCACAGCAGCCTGAGTACCCTCCAGGGGCACCAGCTGCAGGCTCAGGAGGATCCAACTGGAGAACAGGGCTGACAGCCCCTCCCTCAGCCTGGGGGTGGCTGGAGGGGCCAGCGGATCCTGCCCCTCCCCAACGGCCCAGGCTGGCCCTCCCCTCCCCCAGGGGCCTGTGGCAGAGAATCCCTGGCCCCAGACGCCTGCTCCTCCTGGGCTCCTGGCCCCACTCAGCGATCAGCGATCAGCGGACCTTCCTCACTGCCGGCAGAGCCAGAAAGCTGCCCCACCCTGGCCTGCGCCTCCTGCAGCCCTTCCAGGAGCCCAGCCTGATCCCTGGTGTCTTCCCTACCTCTGACCACATCTGCACTGACCTTGTCTGGTCCAAGGCACCATCTCCTCCTCCCAGACACCAGAAGTTACCCTGGTCCCTGTCCCCAGTCCCTGGGGACACCTCAACCACAGACGCCCTCAGCCTTCCTCGGTTCCCACTGCTCCTGACAGAGCTGTGTGGACCTTGAGGCCTCATGAGCTGGCCACGTGGCCTCCCCAGTCCCTTGTATCACCAAGGCCATCTCACAGTCCCTCCCCATAGCCCCAGCTGGTGCAGGCCCCAGTAGGTGCCCTCCTGGATGCCCAGTCTCCAGCCTCTCCTGCCTGACCCCAGCACTCCTTGCAGCTCTGTCCAACGCTCAGAGACAGCTGGCATGAGCTGTGCTCTTCCTGTGAGCCAGGCCTGCTCAGTGGCTGGACGTGGTCAGCACTTAGCACACAGCAAGCCTGGGGGACCAGACTCACTGTACAGATGGGGAAACTGAGGTCCAGAGAATCGGAGCATTCGGTCAAACTCAGTCAGCTGGAAAGTGGTGGAGCTGGGATTTGAACCAGGTCATTTGCATGATGTCACCTGTCCTGTCCTGACCCCCTCCCCAGGTAAGAGCCTCTCCTTCACCCTCCTGAGTTTTCCCCAGAGGGCACTTGCCAGACCTGAATTTCCATTCCTCCTGCTTTCCACTGGGCCCTGGCTCTGAGTCCCCATGGCCACCCTGGGTCTCACCTGTTTCCTAAGCCCAGAGCCCCACAAGGGATCCGGTACATGGTGGATGCTTTGCCAGGGTCTGCTGATGGAGGAATGGGGAGTGGCCGCCCTAATGGCTGCTAACAACCCCCCAAAGCCACCCATATCCTGGTTTGCAAGGCCTTTAAACCAAATAGAGTTTACAGCTCATTTAAATTAACCGCAGCTGCCCTTTCTAGAAACCTCTTCCACAAATTGCCTGCAGAGAGGCTGGTAGCCTGCTGACTGTTCCCCACTCAGACCTCAGCCCACCATAGCACCAGAGGACAGAAGAGGACCCAAGGGCTGGGCTGGAGAACCAGTAGAAACCAGGCCCAGGTGCCAGAAGGTGGTGACCCTGGAGGCCTCGTGGACACAGAAGGGTCGTCTGAAGGAGACTATTGCTTTGCCCCGAGCTTTTACATGACCGGAGCTCTGGGAGATGTGGGGAAGTGGCACCCATCCCCCAGCCTCACTACCTGCTGGCTGCCCAGCCCAGGGCCCACAGCCAGCACCCCCAGCCTCAGCCCCCCTGTGCTCACACGGGCCTTCTTCCTTCTTCCTTGCCTTCCCGTCTCCAATGCCAACACCTCTTATGCTCTGTTCAGGTTCCTACAGGAAGCCTGTCATGGCCCCCCAAGAGTTAAGTGCCCCTCCTCAGGGTCCCCCCAGACAGGGATTACCCCCTCTTAGCTCGTCACCCCTAGCTAGCAATGGCAGGGCCATCTGTTGGCCCATAACACCCCAGCACCCCTTGGCCAGGAGCTCCTCAAGGGCAAGGACAGCCTCTGAAACACCCTACAGCCCGTATGGTGCCTCCAGATGAGTTACCTGGAGTGTCCATGGGATGCTGAATCCTGGCTGCACCTTCTCTGGGGTGATGGTGGTGGGGTCAGGAGCCAAAGAGGCAGAAGAGCCCAAATCTGGCACGAGGAGCGTTAGCTGGCCTCCCAGATGACCCCACACTCGTTGATCTTGAACTATGTGTCCTAAATCACAAGTGTCCTCACACCACAAAGATGGTGGCCAGTGGTGGGGGTGGGGTTTAATTCCAAGAAAACTGAGCTCTGGCCAACGAGTTCAGAGGCTCTGAGAGGGATGGTGCCTGGCCTTCTGCCCCTCTGTGCTCTATGCCTCTGTGTGTAGGTCACCATCGGAGCCATGTCTGGCACTGCACAGCCCAGCCTTGAAATGCTGCCCCTCCCACAGCTAAGGTCACTTGGTCCCACTTGCGGGCTCCTGTTCCAAACTCTGAATCAGTCCTGGCCTGCAGCAGCAAAGCACGGTGGCTCAGGACTCCTGCTCCTGGGGATGCTCACCCATTCCTCACCCTGAGCATCATCACGGTAGCAGGCAGCCTGCAGGCAGCATTGCTGGTCACCCACTGCAGCCTCTCTGCACCCCCTGTGGCCTGAGCCCACCCTGCATCTGACACTGCTCTGGCACCAGGGATATGGCAGGGAACAAGGCAGAGCTCCTGCCAGCTTGGCACTGGTACTCATTGGGAGGGACACATCAGCAGCAGCAAGTGAGAAAAATACCAAGGAAACAGCCCAATGGGTGCTGGGAAGGCATCTCCTCCCTGCCCACCTTGGTCAGCTACCATCAGCTCCCACCTGGATCTTCCAACAGCCTCCTCAAGAGTCTCCTGACCTCCAGCCCTGTCCTCTGAAAACCACACCTGACCACAGCAGTGGTCACTTAATACTTATGTCCTCCAAAAAGGCTCCAAAGGTGGCCTCGCCCCTGCCACCCACACCCCAGACTCACTTAGTGATACACCGGACTTTCAGCCCTGCACTCCATCCTTATGGGTCAGATAGAGCAGCGTGTGAACAGACGCAGAGGGCAGGTTGGAGATGAGAGGTGACACTGGAGGAGAGGATGCAGGCCCTTGGTTGACATGCTGTGGCTTTGGGTCCTTATCTGATGTGTTCCTTGCCTGTCTTATCTCCCCAAATTGCCTGGAGCTCCTTGGAGTCAGGGAATGTGCTTTCTCCTCTCTCCTTTTAGGCTCAGGAACGAGTAAAGTTTTTATTGAAAGAAAAAGCCAACATGAATGGGACCTGGTAGCATTACTGCTGTTCAGGGCTCAGCCAGGGCAGCCCATGGGGAAAAGAGTGATCCGAGGTCAAGTTAAAATGTGGAGGTGTTATCAAGAGTAGTTGGAGCACAGAGGGTCAGGTTCCGGGAAGACGCTGCGGAGACCAGGGAGAGAGGCTGGAACCGGGCTTCAGCACCACGGAGAGCTCCAGGGGCCAGGGAACGCTTGGTCTTTCAGGGGTCTGGGCACTTTTGTCTTCCAGGTGGAATTATCTGATTTTTGAAGGAAGTTTGCTCTTGCAAATTGCAGTGTTGCCAGGAAGAAGGGCATAGACCCTGAAGCCAGACCACTCCAGTTCAAATTCTGGATCTGCCACCTGGCTGAACTTGGCCTCATTCCTAAATGTTTCAGAAGACATTTGTGTGTCCCCAGACATCTGACAACTATGTTGGAGGGGATCTTTTCTGGAGGGGCGGGGTGGTGGGGGGCAGATATTGGAATGCCTTATAGGAAATTCCCAGCCAGGACTTTTCTACCAACTGCTTTTAATGAGCTGTGTTTCTTTAGGTAAGTTACATAACCTCTCTGGATTCCATTCCCCATGTAAAAATGAGTCTCTTCTTTTTACCCATATGGTTAGAATTTTTCCCTTTTCCTTTTCTTCTTTTTTTCCCTTGTTTTCCTTCCCTTTCCTTCCCTCTCTCCTCCCATCCCCTCTCTTCCCTCCCTCCCTCCCTCCTTTCCCTCCTTCCTATGAGAATATATTCAAGTATTGCTTGGTCGACTTAGAAATAAATTAATGCAGGTGGAGAGATATTCAATTATGTGGTGTTTAAGGGCATTTCCAATCCTGTGGAAACAGGCCTTTGACTCAGTCCTTCTAAGATTATACAAAGTGTTGCACTATATGAGAAGTGGGGCCTTTCGGAAGGTTGGGGGCACTATTGAAAGGAATGAGATGTCTTTGGACCTCCACATTGGACCTCCCCTCTTTTGCAGTTTATGCCCAGGCTCCTTGGAGCCTCTGCACCTCAAAAGACAGATGTCACTTCCTGATTGCTGCTTATACAACTGCCACACTGGCTTCAAAAGACCATGATCCTCCCTCTGCCAGAGTCAGAAGCCAAACTCAATAAAATTTAAGTAAAATGAAAAATCAAGGGGCACAGCAGGGGTCATGGTGACTCACCGACTTGTTCACCTGAAAAGTCCACTTGGGTGTGGCTGCACCCAGGAAGTCCAATGCTGTCATTGAGACCCTCCTTTTCCATCCTTATCTGAGACTTCTTTTGAACTGGCTTCATTCTCAGAAGATCCCACACTGTAGGTGGGAAGCGGTTCCATGTAGCTCCAAACTAACATCATGCTGTCTTGCCACACTTCTCAGCTGATAGTTTAAGCAAAAGCTCCTGCTATTTTCTCTTCTTGACCTGGCTTGGATCATCTGCCCATCTCCAGCCCCACTGAGGGTGACCAGGCGTGGATGTCACTAATAAGCCAGAGTGAGGCTGGCCACCTGTACAAGGGAGCTTTGGAGAGGGAACCAGCAATCCTCTTCCCTTTCCATCACGCTCTCCCTTCCTTCCTGCCCTCCCTTAGCCTCTGGGTCCCTCTGCCTTACCCTCTCTCATTTCTCCGCCTCTGTTTTAGGCAGCTTTTCTGTTGCTGTGACCAAAACAGCTGACAAGAACAGCGAGAGCAGGAGAAGTGTATTAGCTGCTCATGATTTCAAATGCCTCTGTCCATAGAAGGCCGGCTCCTTTGCTCAGGAACAGAGGCGAGGCGGAACCTCAGAAGCCCCAAGGCACGCCCCCAGGGAACCTCCTCCTCCACACCCTACCTGCCTCCAGCCGCCATCACATTAATCCCCATCAGGCGACTCGATTAGGTCAAACCCCTCCTGACCCAGTCATTTCACCTTGCATTGCCTCCCGCGAGCTCTTGGGGGACACCTAATAACTAAACCATAACAGCCTCTGTCCCATACTGTCACCTCCCTCTCCCTCGCCCCGCTCCCCGCTAATTAAATGGTGTTGGGGAACACGTTTCATTTGCATTTGGCTCTGAGGCCTAAGTGCCTTCGGCTGCATGTTCATTAAAGGCTCTGTGTAGAGGGACGTAATGAACCAATTTTATTACAACTGTCATCTCTGCCCATCCTAGTGGCCTATTATGTGTTCACTGGGAAGAAAGAGAAGCACAAACCTCAGCTGGCGGTGCTTGGGTTTGGGGGTGGCTGGGCAGGGCCTGGCTCTGGCTCAGGGAAGGTCTGGCTATTGGGTCTAAGCTCTGATTGTGGTGGGGTGGGGAGGCCAGGGTGGGCACAGTTGACCCCACACTGTGAATGTGAGAAATCCCACTGCCTTTGACCAGGATCCAAAGTCCTGGGAATGGTTATAGCAAGGGGCCCCAAAGTCATCTCTGCACCAAGCACCACCTGTAGAAGAGCTAACTGGCCGGCCACACAGGACACGCGTGTGCTGTTAGCATTACCATGACGGAGAACTTCACTGAAGTGCATCCTGGGAAGATGTTCCAGCCAGTGGTGAGCATCATGGTGACAGCGTCAGCCACATGGAGCCAGGGGCTGGACTTGGTGGTCTTCCTCCATTGCCTCACCTAACCCGCACAGCAACCTCAGGAGAAAACTCACGCCCAGAAAATGACCTGTCCCAGGCAATGTAGCCAGGACCCAGTGGATTCAGGTTCAAACTCAGGCTGCCCACCTCAGAGCCTTCGCCCCCTGTCCACCACCTAAAGTTAAAAGCACAGCTCCTGGGGCTGGGGCTGGGGCTCAGTGGTAGAGCACTTGCCAGGCATATGTGGGGACCCGGGTTCGAACCCCAGCACCACACACGCAACTAAGTGAAGGAAAAGCAAAAACCCAATGAAAAAAATAAATAAAATCAATTCTCTAAAAAAAAAAAAAAAAAAAAGCTTCCATGTGTCCACAGAGGGCTTCTACACTTTATAAATGCTGCAAAATGGCCCTCGAATTCGAATTCCATAGCAGTAAGTGAGTTTCCGCCCAAGGCTCACCTTCCCCTCAGGGTTAACTTGGCTGTAATAGCACCTGAGCTGAGGCAATGAGTTTGTGAGTCGGGGACCGGGGGACCCCCACCCTGACTAGATGCCTGCATGGGCGCAGCACCTGTCTTGGGCTCTGACGGTCTGAGGGGAAGCAGCTGGGCTGAGATTGGTCAGAGGGTGACCCTGCCTAATCCGAGTGATGTTCAACTGTAGCACGGTGACTTTCTCTGAGCCCCGGCTACGCACCAGGCACCACACTGTCAGAGCAGACCCCAGAGGACACCACGAGCTGTTCAACAGACACAAAGGAGGCCTGGAGAGGTCTGGAGGGGTCATGAACAGCGAATCGGACAATGACCATTGAAACAACAGCACGCGACCGTGGAAAGCTAGCTTTGTTCGGACTGTGTGGGCGGGGCCCTCCTGGACCCTCACAACACCCCGATGATGGAGGCACTCTTATTACCCCATTTTACAGATGAGGAAACCAAGGCAGAGAGCCTCTGATCACTTCCTCAAGCTTCCGCTGGTGCAGGCCAGGCAGGGATTGAACCCAGCAGCCAGGCCCCAGGTCCACACCTCGTCCAGCTCCACGTCCTCACAGCCATCCTCTGCAGAGGGCCTACTGTGTGCCAGGCTGTGCTGGGCTCTACTCATCCCTCCTGATGGCCAGGTGGAAGGTTGAGGCTGGCAAGTGGTGGCAGCCCTGGGTTCTAGACTCCAGTGGGTTCTGGCAAGTCTGACTCCAGAGCCCCCTCCCCGGACACTGGGCTCAGCTGCTGACTTCTCAGTCTCTGAGCAGACTCAGGTCCTCCCTCAGGAGGCCACAGAACTCCTTGGGGTCCCTTGACCCAGGTCTGACCCTTCCCCTTAACTGCCAACAGATTCTGCACTGGCCTCACTCCACAGTCAGACTCCACTCATCCAGCAAGGCCAGCGCCCCGCCAGCCCCACTTCCTAGAAATTGGAGAGTTAAAGAATTCTGCTGACCCCTTAGATTGCAGCAGGCCTGTGGCCCCAGAGGCACCTTACTCTGCCAAAGGCCCGGTCCAACTCGAGATTTGTTAACTCATTAGCAGGGAAGCAGCCGATATAAATAACCCCTGGGCTTGTGGAATCACCAGGCCCCAAGTCTGCTTCTGCCAGCAGAGTCTCAGCACCTCAGTTAGGACTTCAGTGCAGGCAGAACCTTCCAGAAAAGATTCCCGGGAGCAGACGGACCCTTGCATGGAAGGAAAGTGGGAGGAAATCTAGGGGGACAGGATCAAATGTGCTAAAAGGGAAAATTCGGGTTTCCTGAGTTCCTATCAAGTGTAAGGCCCTTGTATGTGACTTCTCATTTAAGCCTCATACCTTATGGGAAAGAAGTCACTGTTCTTTGTTGTGCACAAGGAAATCAAGGCCCAAGAGGTTCACGCAGCTGCTCAAGGTCACACAGCTTGGCTATGACAGAGCAAGGATTCACACTCAGGCCTCTGGTGAGTTCTGAGTCCATCTTCTTCCTCCCAACCATCCTGTCTAGATTTGCTCTGCACTACATGAGGGTCCCCAGGGCTCTGCCACAAATACCCCCCAAAGCTACCAGGCAGCTCCCTAGGAAGAGAAGCCTCAGTAGATCCCAGGCTGCAACGAGGAGGGGCTCAGACATCTCCCCAGGAAAGTGGGTTTCCCAGCAGAGTCAGCGCTGTGGCCTCTTAGTACTTACAGGTACAGATGACCACTCTCCTTCCCCAAAGTTTGTAAATCAAACCTTAGACCTGGGTCCACAGGATCTGCTCGGGGAGAAGCAAGGCAGGAAGCAGGGGAGAGCCATAGGGAGGAGAGCAGAAACCCAATCAGGGCCTGGGGGCTCCTGGGGTGGAGAGGAGGGCACAGTGTGGCCACTGAGGGACCATTGATCCTACCTGCCACCCCAGGGGATTGGGTTAGATAGTCTAGAGTCCCTGTCAGCCCCAACATCCTGTGTTTCCGTGTCCCAAAGACTGGGTGCAGGTGGGTAAAGGGCCTGGGATTTAGGAATGGAGGCTGAAGAGGAGGCTACGGAGGCAGCGGCAGCTCTAAGCCAAGCCCTGGGTGGGGGCATTTGATGGGGCAGGGGATAACAGAACAGGCCTGGGAGTGGGTGTCCAGCAGGGATCCTGGGCCTGGGCAGTGGGGAGGAAGGCAGAGCACAGGACTCAAAGACTCAGCACCCTGGACTGGAGTCAGAGCCTGGGTCAGTTCTGGGTCTTTTACTGACTCTCTGTATGACCTTGGGCAAGTTACGCGGTCTCTCTGGGCCTCAGCGGCCTCTTCTGCAGCTGGATATGATTACTCTTGCACTTTCAGGGCTGCTGGGAGGATGGAAGCAGGCAAGGTAGGAAAGAGGGCTGGGATGGGCCCAGTGGGCACAGGGGGCGTGGCCTGGCCCTGGCCTGGGGGTGTGGCCTGGTCTGCTCCCAGTCTCCTGGTAAATGGCCAGGCCCTGGTGTCCCCGCCCCCTGAGAACCCAGTTAATTGGAGGAGGTGGGACCTTTTTGCAAATAAGGCCTCTCCCTCTGCCTCCTTCGCTCCCTTCAAGGACCTCCCACGGGGGCCTCACACAGGCTGGATGGGCTTCCCTGGTGGTGGCTGGAGCCTGGCGAAACATCTGATCCATCCTCTAAGTGCAGGTGGCTCTGTCTGCCTCTCCCAGGCTCGAAGCTGCTCCCCTGTCCTAGTACCAACCCTCTCCTTCCTCGTCCCTGCCTCCCTGACTATCTGTGTGACTTTGGGAGAGTCATTTCACCTCTCTGGGTCTCAGACTCTTCTATTAAACGGAGATAAGAATGCCTGCCTCATGGACGAGTCCTGTTTATTCACACGATCTTGTGGTTTTTGAACACATATTTCCTGGGCACCTCCTATGTGCCAGGCCCCAGTCTGAGGGGATGACACAGAAGTAGGTGGTGGAGAGGAGGCCCTGCCCCCTCAGTACCCTTGGGAGGGCATCAGGTGGGCCTATGGAGATCAGCAGCAGCGCCCAGGCCAGCCCAGCCCCAGAGCCTGCAATGTTACCACCAGACAACCCTGCAGATTCACTGACGGCAACCTGGGAGGGCCAGCCCTTCCCTGGGAGCTGCAGCACCATGCCACAAGGAAGCTCCAGACCTGCTGCTCCCTGTCTCCACCAGCATGAGCACAGGCTCTGAACCAGAGATGAGGCCACCAGTCAGGTGAGCCCCCTGGAAGAGCCAGCTCTTTCCCCACACCCTCCCACCCCCAGAACTTCCTGCAGAAACCCTGGAGACTGCAGGTGGGTGGGGGGCGGGAGCTTTGGAACTGGATCCCGTATCAGAACACTCCACTGCCCGTGAGCACCCCCACATTCTGATAACAACATTTTTTAATTATTGTAATTATCACCATAGAAATTCAGTTCCTGCCATGGACAATGAAAATGAAATCCAGCTCCCCTCTGCTTTGAACCAGACGGTGAACTTTATTGCACGCATGGAAAAGAGAGTTAGAAAGGGGGGTGACTGTGGATGCAAAGGCACATCCCTATGTCCCGTGCACACTCGCGAGAGTGACTGCCAACACGTGGGGAGACATGGGCAGCACCAGTCCTAGGCAGAGCGTGAAAGGTGAGATCACACAGGCGGAGGCCAGTGTTGGGAGGTAGCATTATTTGTTGTTGACGATAGGGAGCCATGGATAGTTTTTTTGGTAGCAGCAATGTTTATTCAAACAATTGGTTCACGTGATTATGGTGATGGGCAGGTTCAAATCTGCAGTGTGGGCTGTCGGGCAGAGACCCAGGAGACGGGATGGTGCAGATGAAATCTGGAGGGGTTCTTCTTGCTTGGACAAAATGAACCCAGTCAGGCCTTTGACTGATTAGATGAGACCCACCCACAGGTTAGAAGGCAGCCTTACCCAGGATCTACCGATTTAGCTGTTAGTCTTTTCAAATATACACTTTAGGTCTACAAGTAAAATTAAGGCATGGCCACAAAATAAACACTCTCTTAGCATATACAGAGCACATACTGTGTACCAAGAACTGCAAATATTTCACCTCATTTAACCTTCATATCATCCCAGTGAAGTAAGTTCTATGGATTCCCCTCCTTTGCCCATCCCCAGGAAACCAGGGCTCAGAGAAGTTAAGTCACTGCACTAAGTATCACACAGCTTTCAAGTGGGAGACCTCAGGCTTGAACCTAGAACTTCCTGTTTCATAGCCCATGTTTCAACCACCACACAGGACTAACATGCCTGGAACCAGGGCCTTGGGGATGGGAGATAAAGTAGTATAGAGATCTGACAGCCCAAGCCAACAGGACAGGGAGGAAACAGCTGGCCTGGACTTAGAGAACTAGCCCAGCAGTGGAATTTCAGCAGGGCCTAGGACAGAGTAAGTCTGGGGAGAAGATAATGAACCCAACTTACACTGGGGGGTTGAAAAGCAAGGGACGTTTCTCTCCCTGGTGTCTCTCCCAGGGTCATCTAGCCTGACAAGTGATCTGGTTTCCTGTCATTCCTGATGAATTCCAAGTTGACATCTCCCATCCAAGATGCTGTTGTCTGTATCAGTCAGGCTGGGCTGGTGATGGTGTGTAACAAAACCCATCAAAAATCTCCCTGGCTTGAGAGCAGCAAGGCCTTTCTCCACTGGGCCCAGAGAGTGGAAGTGGTTGAGTAGCACAGGCTGCAAGGCTGAAGGAGACACAGCTTCAGCCAGAGGACCCTGGAATCAGCACTGTCCCCAGAAGTCCCCATGCAGATTGGGAGCAGCTCTGCCATTGGAAACGTCTGGTGTGATGGAGAAGACCAGTCCTTCCCATTATCTGGGCCTCCTGGGATGAGACCTGGCGCTGTGGATGATTCCCAGGACCCTGTGAGCTCGGAGTCTGGAGCTCATACTCTTTTCAACAGAAGCCACTGGCAAGGTGGCTCTGCCATCGGAGGGCATCCCCAAGACCTCTGGGCTTGAGGCAGAGTAATTTGGGAGAGCTGTGAAGTCCTGGATTTTCTGTCCCTGTCCTGCCTCACCATGCACCAGTCCCTACTGCTCTGGGTCCCTCTCCTCATCTGAGACACAGGGTCTCCCAAGGCTGCCCTCGCCCCCACATGGGAATCTCCTCCTGTCCCCACCCCTGTCACCCCATCATGCCTGAATCTAGAAACCAGATATCTAGTTAACTGTGTCTGAAAATCAGCCAATGGGGAGGCCGGGAGGGCTGCCCCCTTTCCACTTCATCACCCTCCCAACACATCATCTGACACTTTCCATCTATTTCACACTTCTTTTATCATCAGAAATGATGATTAAGTTCACATCATAAATACTGCTTTACCAAACAGAATTAATCACGTATGAGAAGGGGCACGTGGGCTCCTCGACTTGGTCAGAATGTCATAGGCATTAATTCCTCCCCAGGCCCTCCCTGCGACATGCTGCTTGGAACCTCACCTGGGGGGTCACCTAACCCCAGACCCCTTCGTCCACTTGCAGTTCTTCTTTTGGGAGGAATTTGAGAGCAAGAAACTTATTTCTCAGTGGTAGAGCTTAGAATCTGGAAGGGATTTTCCCTTTTGCTGATGGGGAAACTGAGGCCTGGAGAACGGAGAGTTGAAGGTGCTGTGTGTGTGTGTATGTGTGTGTGTGTGTCTCTGTGTGTGTGTGTCTCCGTGTGTGTGTGTGTGTGTCTCTGTGTGTGTGTGTCTCTGTGTGTGTGTGTGTGTGTGTGTGTCTGTGTGTGTGTGTGTGTGTGTGTGTGTCCCTTGTCAGTCCTCCTGCCAGAGCATGGCTCAGACCTTCTAGGCAAATCCACTGAGTGTGTGCAGGGTCTTCCCCTTCCTCCCAGATTGGCCAACTGGGCCAGACAGCAGCTGCTGCATCTCTCCAGGTGCCCCGAACACACCTGGCAGCTCTAGACAGGGCAGGGGAAAGTGGCTGATAGCCACGTATGGGCAGCAAGGGAAACACCCAGAACTGTAGACCAGCAGGGCCCTCCATGCAGGTGGGCAGCCAGCATTGGTCCAAGGGTCTCCTGAAGGAAGTCCAGGGCTCCTCCCGCTCCTAGCCTTGAGGCAAGGACAGGGGCTGGTGATCACGTGGCTGCCACAGCTTCACCTTAGGAAAAACTGTGTTTGCCTCCAGCCCAAATGCACACGTGCGTCAGCCTCTCCTCCGAGCCTCTCTGTACCCATCCGTAACACTGCCTCAGTGATCCTTCTGAGGATCCAACTAAAACAGGAAATAAAAGTAGCAAGATGGGCCTCTGGTTTCAGCTAAGAAATTTAGAAAGCAGGAGAAAGCATCCCTCTCAGCCCTGCAATGAAGAAGAGGCTGGAGACCCTGCAAACACATCGCCTTTCCAAAGCCTGTCGGAGAACCAACACCACCAGGCAAACCAATGACCTGGATTTCAGGAAGGCTGGGACTTGTAGGCACGAACATTTGCATATCTAGGCACGAACATTTGCATATCTAGGCTAAATGCCACAGGGGCCGTGGAGAGGACACGGAAAACCTTTTTAAAAATAAATTGCAGAGTGTATTTTTTTTTCTTCTTCCTTCCCACATGCAAGGTCGTCCCCCAAGTGGCCTTGGAGTGACCTAGTTCTCCCCATTTCGTGCTTGGAGTTCTCAGGAGTAACTACAGAAAGCATGAGCTGAGAAGGCAGCACCCTGAGCCAGGGAGGAACTGGCTGGAACATCTTGGGCTCTGCTCCTGGTCCCCACCCATCCCAGATCCTGTGACCCCAGGGCATAAAACCCAAAGCAGGCTGCTTGTCTGGGTCCCCGGGCTGTGATTCATGTGGTTTTCACCGGCAAAATTTCATCCACCCTGGGCAGCTTTTCTGAGTCTTGGGAGACTGTCTCTTCATGGGTCCTGGGTGTCTGTCGTCCTTTGAGGCCACCTGTAAGTAATAAGTCCATTTCGTGTCACTTGTTGAGCTGGTGATCTGCCTCATGTAAGTAGCCAGGGCACAGTGAACATGTTTCACACCAAGTTTCCCATGGAAGATGAGGAAGGTTCCTGCAAAAGCTTCCCCTCTGGTGCTGGCTTGGGTGCAAACACTCCAACGAAAGCACCCCCGTCTCCTCTGATAACAGTAAGCCTCAACCTGCGGAGGAAAAGCAAAGCTATCACCGTACGACGCTGGCGGAAATCAATTACAGTGCAGGGAAAGAAACCAGATAAAAATAACCACTAGCCCTAGAGAGAGGCAAAAATGCTTGCTTATGACAGGCTCAGGGCTACAGCTGGAGGATGACAGGAACACGTGTGAGGTCCACACCTAGGAGAAGACTGAGCACAGCAGCAGGACACCCCTCCCACGGTTCCCTCCCCTGGCCAGCAAGCTTTGCATGAGAGCAGCCATGCCCATTGGCCGAGAGAGCTTCAGGATGCAGCACAAACTAAAGACCCAAGGTAGAGAGATGGAGGGCGACATGGGAAACTAACCTCTGAAAGGCCAAAACCCTAAACACAGGTACCCCTGGGAGAATGCGAAGCTTGCAGCGTGCTGAAGGGAACCATAGCAAAGCTCGAACCCAGCCTGACTCCGGACTCAATTTACAATACTCCCCCACCAAAGATCGAGCAGAAGCAGCATGCAAACCTCTACGCACACACACACTCACCCCAGTGTCTGTCGTCCTGCTAACGATGTCCAGCTTTCAACCAAAAATTATAAGACAAAATCCAGAAAAAAATGTACAGAAAAAGACACAGAGCAACCATTCAAAACCAAACTTAGATATAACATAGATGTTGGAAAGATCAGATAGCTGAGAGAAAATCTAAGTGAAATGAAATCAAACAAAATTAAAAAAAAAAGGATTGTTCAAACTAAACAAAAACAAAAAGTCGGAAAAAAACCAGACCAGAGCACCCAAGAACTGTGAGAAATTATCAAATAGAAAAAGATATAGATAATTTCAATCCTGGAAGGATGGTAAAGAGTAAAAAAAAAAAAAAGAAAAAGAAAAAGAAAAGCCCAAGAAAAATTTGAAGAAATAACATCCAGGAATTTTCCAAAATTAGTGACAGACACAAATTTACAGGTTCACAAAGCCCAGGGAACACCAAACAATGCAGATATCAAAAGCAAACAAATGAATAACTAAATAAAATGAAAGTTGAAAATCTAGGCAAAAAAATCAAATTCAAACTGCTGAGAACCAAAGTCAGAGAAAATCCAGAAGAGCATCAAAGAAACGAGACACACGCACAGAGGAGCAAAGATACGGATGAGGTGGGCTTCTTGTCAGAAACACGCAAACAGGAAGATAACAGAATGGTACCATCAAAGTGCTGGGGGAATAAAAAGTGACCGAGTGATCTTTAAAAATCAAACTCAGATATGACATAGATATTGGAGCAATTAATCCCAAATCCTAGATTCCCTTGAAAATATCTTTGGAAAATGATGGGGAAATAAATATTTTGTCAAGCCAAGACTGAAAGAATTCATTGCTAGCATCCATACTGTTATTAAGAAGTATTAAAGGAAGTTCTTCGGACAAAAGAAATATGTCATTAGAAGTTAATAACAACACAAAGGAATAAGGAGTATGCAAAATGAAATGAAGATAAAATAAATTTTGTTATTTTTAGTTGCTCTAGAACATAATTGACAGCCTGAAGAAAATAGTAACAATTTATCATACGATTATAGCATATGTGAAATTGAAATAGGTGACAAGATTAGCACAAAGATAAGAAACAGGAACTCTGAATATACTGTTGTTGGGTCATTATACTATTCACGAAGTGATATGTGCCTTCATGAAAAGGCAGAAAAGAAAAAAAATAACAAATTGAACAATTAGAAAGGAGCTAACAAAATTGAAGAGTTCAAACCAATAATATCAACTTCTACTATAAAAGTTGTATATGAACTAACCACACCAGTTAAAGGGCATAGATTTTTAGATTGAATATAAAAACAAGCCTCAATTATATGCTTTTTCTAACAATCTCTCTAAATATGATGTTACCAGATGGTCAAAAACTATAGAATGCAGAAAGATCTGCTTTCAAGCACCAATAGCTGGAGTGGCTACATTAATATCAGACAGAACAGACTTCAGAATAAGAATATCATCATAAGATACGAATAGGGACGTGACATAATGATAAGTAGGACAATTCTCCCAAAATGCATAACAATCCTGAAAGTGTATGCACCCAATAACAGAGCTTCAAAACACAAAAGGAAAAGCCTGAGAAAGCTAAAAGAAAAAACTGATAAATTGACAATTGTAACTGTGCAATTTTCTCAGTAATTGCATTTCTCATTCAGTAATTGATAGATTGACGAGGCTCAGAATCCATGAGCATATGGATGGCCTGGAGAACGTCATCGGCCAACCTGACCTGGCTGGCATTTGTAGACAACTCCACCCAACAACAGCAGAACACACATTCTCAAGTGCATGTGGAGCACTCCTCGGTATGGACCAAATTCTGTACCAGAAAATGACCCAGCGCATGCCTAAGGGAAAAGTAATGATACAAATTTACATTTTCTAATCAGAATTAGTTAAACTTAGAGATTAATCATTGCAGTATTTAGAAATTGAAAAATATATGAATTCAGACAACCTTAAGGGAAGTAGAAAAAGTAGTTTGAACAAAGAGAAATAAAAGTATAGACTATTAAAAAAAACTTTAGGGTGCAGGTTCACTTAGAAGGAAAATTGGTAGCATTAAGCATATGTATTAGTCTGCTTACATTGCCATAACAGGGTGCCACAGACCAGGTGACTTAAACAATAGAAATTCATTTTCTCACAGTTCTGGAGGCCACAAGTCCAAGATCGAGGCATCGGAAGGCTGGGTTTCTGGAGGTCTTTCTTCCTGGCTGGCAGAAGTTTATCTTCTCGTGTCTTCACGTGGCCTTTCCTCTGGGCGTGAACACTCCAGTGTCTCTTCCTCTTCTTGTAGGACGCCAGTCCTGGGAGATTAGCCCTCTTCTCTTAAACCTTCTCCTAATATGAATTACCCCAAGAGTTCCTATCTCCAAATACAGTCACGCTGGGGATTAGGGATTCAAAGCATGGATTTTGGAAGGACACAATTCAGTCCATGACAATGAAAGCATAAGGAAAGATTAGGGGTTTAGAATTAGTACCAAAATAGAAAAAATAATATTAGAATTGTAAGCTCGGCCTTAAGAGAAAGAGAAATGCCAGCAAATTACACTTACAACAGTAACAGGGAAAAAATAATAAAGACAGAGGAGAAAACAATCAAATTAAAAAATGGAAAAATGCTAGAGAAGAAATAATAAAACTGAAAACTAGTTCATAAGAGAATAGTGCAGGGGGTGTAGCAGTGGCTCAGCCGTTATGGTGTATGCCTGGCATGTGCAAGGACACAGGTTCAAACCCCAGCACCATGTACACGACGAAGTCTTGGAGTAACGAAAGCCACATGAAAAGCTAAATAAAACTGACACTCTCTCACTGTCCCTCTCTTTAAGAAAAAAAGAATAGTGCAATTCCAATATGATAAGAGAGAGAGGACAATTTACCAAAATCAAGAAAGAAAGAGGAAACGTCACTCGCCCCACAGACTATAAAAGCTAATAAATGTATACCAAAAATTCTAACAGAAATAGACAAATACATCATAATAGTTCTAAATTTCAAGATTTCTCTCTCAATAATTAATAGAATAAGTAAACAAAAAGATAAGCACAGATATGGAAGACTTAAGTGGCTAGCAATAAGACCTCAGTAACATCTGTAGAATATTCCACCAAACAGCAGGACACACATTATTTTCAAGTGGATGTTGAGTAGTTACCAATATATACCGTATTCTGGCCCTTACAAATGTTTCAGTAAATTTAAAAGATTCAAGACATGCAATGTACATTTCTAAGACTACAGTGGAATTCCATTACTAGTCAATAACAGAAAAAAAAAACTCTGGAAAATTCCAAAGTATTTGGAAATAAGATGAAAACACTTCTAAATCACCCAGACCAAAGAATTCAAAAAATGAATTAGAACAAAATGAATGAAAATGAATAAATAATATACCAGGATTTGAGGATATCACTCAAGCAACACTTAGAGGAAACTTCATGGCAATTAAGCGACTATATTAGAAAAGAAGCAAGTTCTCAAGCCAGTGACATCACCATATCTGTTAAGAAACCAGAAAAAGAAAAGCAGATGAAACTCACGGTAAGCAGAAGAAAAAACAAACATCTGGATCCGAATCTCCAAGGGATTCACATCCATGGATTCAATCAAACCTGGGTTGAAAATATTCTTATTTTTAAAATTGCATCAACACTGAACATATATAGAGGTTTTCTTTTCATTTTTTCCATAGACAATTCAATATCACAAATATATATATATATAATATTTACATTGTATGAAGTATCATAAGTAATCTAGAAGATGTTCAAAGTGCATGGGAGGATTGTGTAAGTTATATGCAAATACCACAGCATTTTATATAAAGAACTTGATCCTCAGCAGGAGGATCCTGGAACCAATTTCCTGAGGATACCAAGGGATGATAGAATAAGGACTAGAACAGAAATCAATGAAAAGAGAAAAAGGGAAAGTGGAAATCAGTGAAATGGAAACTAGATATCTGAGGTCAACAAAACAGATACATCTCTAGATACACTAATCAGAAATAAGTCAAAGACACAATTTATCACTATCAGGAATAAGATAGACAACGTTGCTGCAGGGTCTATGGATATGAACAGCCCAATGAAGAAACGTGAACAACTCAATCCTAATAAAGTCAACAGCTTAGACGAAATGCACAAATTCCATGAAAGCGGAGCCTACGTTCACTCAGGAAGATATGGATTGCCTGAATAGGTGTTATTTATTTATTCATGAAGGAAATCGACTTTGTAGTTCCAACTTTTCCCACTATGAAAACCCCCCTGGCTTCACTGGTGAATTCCGTGAAATGTGTCCCAGGAAGCATTTATGGGAGAAATAGCACCAGATCCGCACAAGCTCCACGGAAGATGGAAGAGTGGAGTCACGGAAGATGGAAGGGTAGAGGGCTTCCCAATACATTCTATGAAGCCAGCATTGGTTGGATCCCAAAATCAAAGACAGTGCTTGAAAAGAGTTTTTCAGGCTATCCCACATCAACACAAAATGTTAACAAATATTCCACAATCAATGATACATCAATGATAGCTCATGACTGCGCAGGGTTTATCTCAGGCTAGGAAGGTTGCTTTAACATTTGAAACCATTGTAGTGCACATCTCAACAAGTGAAAAACTAAAAATCATAAACAAAATGTGGCATATCCATACAGTGGAATCTGTATTGTTTTTTAATTTGGAATTGAACCCAGGGGCAGTTTACTACAGAGCTACATCCCCAGTATCTTTTTAAAAAATTGATACAGGGCTTCACTAAGTTGCTGAGGCTGGCCTCTAACTTGTGATCCTCCTGCCTCAGCCTCCCCAGTTGCTAAGATTATAGTCATGTGCCACCACACCCATCTATACAAAGGAATCTTAACCAGCTTCCCCTGAAAAGGAATGAAGTACAGATTAATGCATTGACATGGATGAGCCTTGAAAGCAACCACAGTGTAAGAAGCCAGACACAAAACTCGCAAATACGATTTCATCCTGGACGTGTCCAGAATAGGGAAATAAAGAGACAAAACATGGACACTACTAATATGTTTTTTAAAAAATTAAAGGAACTGCCTGCGTGGTACACAAGAGTGTTCTCTGCTGTTTTCACAACTCTGCTGGCTGTGTGTTCCCCTAAGGCCCATATTAAAGGGTAGTGTCATGGGATATGACAGAACCTTTAAGTGGGGCTACCGGGAGGTCCTGAGGTCACCGGGACCTTGAAGGGGCCATGAGGTGAGCAGTTGCTCCACCACATGCCTCCCACCCGTGCCACCCAGCTCCCCACCAGAGGCTGAAAAACCGTGGGTCTAAATTCTGCATCATGAGGAGGTCGAGTCAGGACTGGACCCCAGACCTTCCAACTCAAGCCCATAATGCTCCACCACTCTTTCCCTGGGCTGTTTTGGCAATGCTGAACTTTGGGCAGGATGTATTCAGGGAAACCTCACCTCTGCAGTTCCAAAGTTAGAATATGAGCACGGCAGGTGGACTCTTCCTTTTGCTGTCTGGGTCCTTCATGGGTCACATGGAGGTAGGAAGGGCGAAGTTGCTCCAGTGAGCAAGTTGTATGTCTTCTCCAGCCAAATCCCAAGCCAACTCTCTTAAGAGGAGAACAGTAAATGGATGTGTGCAGCATCTCCACCCATATAAGCTGTGCAATCTCAGGCAAGTGCCCCGACTTCTCTGAGTCCATTCCTTCATTTGTGAAATGGGGTCAGCTAGGCGTAATAGCATATGAAGGCCATCTCCTGTATCCCCTGGCAGGTAACCCATTATGTGTGATTCGGTTCCCTCATTACCAGACTCCCTGGGACCTCAGTTCTGATCTCTGCCCTTCCCTGGGAACAGACTACTGTGAAAGACCCCACTCTGGCTCACAAAGAGATGAGCTGGATCGATGTCCAAGTAGAACTTTCTGGAAAGTGGCAAAGGCTCCTATGGCAACGAGCACTTAGCACGTTGCTGTGGGACCCACGAGATGCTCTTGGTGAGGGAGGCAGCGGCTGGTGTCAGGGAGACCTAGGAGATGAGCTCTCTAACAGCCACATCGTGAGAGGCTGGAGCACGCTGGTCATGGTAGTGGGGAGGGTTCAGAGGAAGGACAGAGCTGGGAGGGACTTCGAGGTCAGCCGCACGCACTTCTGAAAACACGTAGATTGCATTTCAGCACCCTGGACAGAACCCAGCCTCCTGGAAGGCTGAGAAACAGCCAAGGGGGATGGGGTAGGGGTGGGGGCGGGAGACACCAAGGTAAGCTTTATGTCGAGGGGAAGTACCCTGGCCTGACCTGCTGTGTCCCAACATCACTTTTAAGCATGCGCAGAAAATCACTAGGCTGCTGTGGAAGGAGAACTGGGTCAGAACAGGAGCCCAGGACTTTTCTCTCTCTCTCTCAAGAACTTGGGAGAGCCACCCGCTTCCAGCATCGGCTTCCTCACTTTTCAAATGAGGACATTGCTTCAGACAATCCCTAAAGATTTTCCCATCCTCACGCTCTGTGGGCTAAGAATGTTGCCATTGCCCTCCATGGAAATACCGGGGAGGTTGTTTGGTTTTTGGTTTTTCATGTCCAGCCTCTTAGCCCTTTGGATGTGGCCCCTGGTTACATTTCCTCCCCAGTTCATCAACGTTGCAGAAAAAGTGCCCCCCTCACCCCGGCAGTGCACACCTCTCCCCCCAGTCTCGCTGGACCGCAGAGAGCCAGGGAGCCACAGCCGTGCGCATGGTGTTGGCCAGCTCCAAGCACCAGAGCTGGGCTAGAGTCCAGGCTCCACCGCTCTGTGGGATTTGGGGGATGGTGTTTCACCTCATTTGCTATAGAACGCTAATCCCAATGACAGCCCCAGGTGGCCACCACATAGCCAGTGCCCGTCATGCAGACTCCCCTCTCCATGTCCCTAAGGAGAGATATGCAGTTGTTTGTTCCTCCACTTCCATTTCTTCCCGATGGATCTAGCAGCATGCAATTTGCCTTCTTCTGCTGCTGTGATCATCGTTATCGTCACCAATGCACCACTAGCACATGGACTCACAACCGGTCTTCACGCGAATATAATTACGATCAGGCGATGCAAGCAATCGCCGTTCTCATTACTGTCACTCATGGCTGCTGCTTCCCCTGTGGGGGTCTCCGTCCTCTCCAACCTTCTCCACCTGGGAAAACCCTCTTGCTTCTCCCCAAGAAGTCCCTCTGTCTTCCTGCTGCTGTGGTCTGCAGGGCAGGTCCTGCAGCCCTCCCTGAAGTGAGTGAAGGAGCCAGGCTTTGAGCCCAGGTTTCCCCATTTCTAGAACTCACCCTTCTGACATTTCGCTCCCCTCCTCTCCATCTCTCCTGCTTGTCCTCCTTTCCCTCCCTCCTTGCCCTGGCCTCACAGTGCAATGCTTCCAAGGCTTTTGATCTACAAACCCAACAGCCTAGATTGCATCTCACCTGTAGAAACGGTGAGGGACCCACCCAGGGGTCCCTCTCCCACTGGGACAGTCACATGGCTGCAAGGTCAGCTCACTGGGAGAGGCAAGTGGTGGCAAGGTTCACCTCCACACCCTGAGTGGAGAAGCTTCTCACACACGCCAGCCAGGCTGCTCTCTGCACCGCCTCTGCCAGGCTTCTCCTGGCTGCCCCAAATCTTCTCTTCCCTTTCTAGACGGCCGCAGAAGCACCCGGCTCTTGGGTTTCTTGCTTGTGTGTCCTCACTGGGACTTAATCACCCCAGAAGTGCCCAAGCCATCTGTGTCTCCCAGCTTCCTCACAATGAACGGGCTCAGAGTCACCTGTCTCCATTCACAGCTCAGCGGGGGGGCAGTGAGGACACCTGCTTCCCTCTCAGGACTTCTGCTCACAGGTGTGCCCCCTGCTCAGGATGGGGAAACTGAGGCCCAGAGGTCACACAGCAGGTCCCCACCTGTCCCCAAAGCGCCATTGCATTGCTGAGTCCCGAGTGTCCGGATGAGGTCCGGAGGTCATGCTCTCACCCGTGTGAGAGGTGGAGGTGTCCCAGGGTTGTCTGGTTCCCCGGCCTCTTCTTTCTAGTTTTGCAGAATAGATAGTTTCATTGTTTTAATATGTTCATTTGTATTTTTAAATGATGCTAAAACAGAAAGGTTAACACCTCCAAAAGCCTATCTCCCACCCGCAGGTGACGGCTGACATCTGCTCCGTCCTGCTCTGGGCTGGAGGCCAACCTGTGGGCCATTCCAGGAGGTGCCCTGCACCCTGGCAGCTCTGACCTGGCCTGTGGGAGGCACCAGCAGGACATCCCTGGCAGCTGCGGCTCCCTCCCTGGGCCCGGCTCCGGGGAGGCCCCTCCCGCAGCTCCAGCTCTCACTGGGCCCTCAGAAACTGTTCCCTCTCCCTCCCCCCAGCCCCGGGGGACCATGCTACTCCTCCCTGAGTGTCTCACATCGTGATGGCCCCTTAACCTCACATGCTGCCTGGAACACTGCCCACAGGGTCCCCAAGGCCTTATAAATGTGGACTTTTCACAATCGTGGGGGACCAGCTCCCGGGACTGCAGGGTGTGTGTGGCAGAGCAAGATGGATCCAGAAGTCATGGCCACAGCACCCACGGGCTCATGGGAATCGTCATCCCCCACGCAGATGCGGGGCCAGGTCCTTCCGACACCAGCACCTGCAGGGGCCTGCAGAGCCCATCGCTGCCCCTCCTGGCTCCGAGCTCAGGGGATACAAGCACCCCAAGGGGAGGTGACTTCCCAAGGCCACACGCTGGGGGACACCAGTGGTT
>PVKS010025888.1:10154-29407 GCA_004027875.1 Aplodontia rufa | reverse complement strand
GACTTAAATAAAGTAGTCCAATCAGGTCACGAAACAGACAATAACAACCTAGCACAGAGAGTGGGGGTAGTTAATATTCAGAGATGCCAATATGTACTATCTGAAATACCTAATTTTTTATTCAGAAATTTATTTGTTGAACAAACAAGCTTCTAAAGAAATTATATATATATATATATATATATATATATATATATATATATATTCTGAAAATTAGATTAACCTCTAAGAGCCCCCTACCAATTACCCATCTTTATCCCTCCCCCTCTTCCCAATACATCTCTGCCTTAGGCTGTATGACATTACACCTTATCCGGATTTAAAACATGATGATAGACCTCCGTTCTCAATGGCCAGGGTCAAGCTCCAACCTCCACAAATGAGTGAAGACATTTGACCCTTGGTTCTCTGGTTTATGCTGATTTCACTCAAGATAATTTCTTCCATAGCCATCCAATTACCTTCAAAGGCTGCAATATCATTGTTTCTAATTGCTGAGTAAAACTCCATGGTATATATGTACCACCGTTTTTGGATCCATTCATCCAGTGAGGAACGTCTGGGTTGTTTCCATAATTTAGCTATTGTAAATTGAGCTGCTATGAACATTGATTTCACTGTGTCACTGTAGTGTGCTGATTCTAAATCCCCTGGAAAAATACCCAAGAGAGGAATATCAGGATCATAGGGTAGGCTCATCCCTAGTTTTTTGAGGATTCTCCACACTGCTTTCCAGAGGGGCTGTACCCGTCTGCAGCTCCACCAACAGTGTGCTAGTGTGCCTCTCTCTCCACAACACTTATTTTTTGACCAAAGGGTATGATGGATGCAAAGAAGTGGAACATGTGATCCACAATTCTGGGGTGAGGGCAAACAGAAACTGCTATAGAACATGTCGGACTTATCAAAGAAGTTTTAAAAAATATGTTCAAGAAACTACGACAATAATTATTGGTAAAGAAAAATATGATGACAATATCTCATCAAATACAAAAGGTTAATAAAGAGATAAATGATATATTTGAATTGAAATGAATCATAATTGAAATGAAAAATTTCATGCAAGGGGCTTTCAATTGATTTGAACTGACACAAAAGATTCAGCAAGCTTGAAGATTTATTGGTAGAGATTATGTAACCTGAGGAACAGGGAGAAAATAATACTAAAGCAAAACAACACAGCCACAGGGAAACTGACAACACCACTAAGTTTATCAATGGTGGTTGCAAGAGTTCCAAAAGGAAAGGAAAGAGAGAAAAAAATAAAGAAAGCAATCAAACAGAACTATTCAGATGTGGTGAAAAATACTAACGTACACATCCACGAAACTCAAGGAATTCCGAATAAGACAAATGGGAAGAGATCCACAGCTAGACTCATCATAGCCAGAATGACAAACCAAAGACTTTGAGATAATCTTGAAAGCTGTCAGAGAAAAACACATCATAATGTACAAGAGAACAATGGTATTAACAGCTGATTTCTTACTAGAAATGATGGAGCACAGAGGTGATAACATGATATATTAAAATTACCAAAAGCAAAACAACCACAACAGGGCATGTGTTCAATGATCTAACCTTATTTGTCTACACGTGGATAATTAGTTTCTTTAGCAACATTTATTGAAAAGTTTCTTTTTTTCCCTCAACATATATTTTTGTTATCTTTGTCAAGGATCAGATGACTGCATCTCTGTGTATTTGTCTCTCTGTCTTCTGTTCTGTACCATAGGTCTGTGTGTATGTTTTTATGCCAGTACAGTGCAATTTTTATTATTATAGCTTTGTAATCTAATTTGAAGTTAGGTTAGGCATTGTGATGGCTTCAGCATTGCTTTTTTGGCTTAAAATGGCTTTGGCTATTCTGGGTCTTTTATTTTTCCAAACGAATTCTCAGTATTATTTTTTCTAGTTCTATGAAGAATGTCATTAGTATTTTGATGGGGATTACATTGAATCTAATGGCTTTTGGTAGTTTGGCCATTTTAACAATATTAATTTTGCCTATCCATGAACATGGCAGGTCTTCCCATCTTGTTGCCTTCTTGTGTCTTCTACAGTTTCATTCTTCAATGTTCTATAGCTTTCGTTGTAGAGGTCTTTTACCTCCTTGGTTACTTTATTACTTGGGGAGGTTTTGTTTTGTTTTGTTTTTGTTTTTTTGGCTATTGTGAATGGGATTGTTTTCCTGATTTCTTTCATGGCAGATTCATTATTGGTATGTAAGAAAAACTATTAATTATTTTTATTTTTATTTTGTGAACTGCTACTTTGCTGAATTTACTAGCTCTAGCAAATTGGGGGGAGCTTTTTGGATTTTCAGACTACAGGATCATAACTCAAAATGGATCAAAGACCTAATAATTATACCAGAAACTATGCAAATCCTAGAAAAAAAGGTAGGGTGAACACTCTAACATGCAAGTGCAAGCAATAGGACCCCTAAAGCTCAGGAAATAAAAGAAAGAGTTAATAAATAGGATGGTATTAATTAATAAGCTTCTGCACAGAAAAGGAAAAATTAGGAATGTGAAGAGAGAACCTATGGAATGGGAAGAAAATCTTTGCCAGCTATTCTTCTGATAGAGGATTCATATCCATAATATACAAATAATTTTAAAAATCTAACACCAAAAATAAAAAAACCCACAAATAATCCAGATGATCAATGGAAAAATGAACTAAACAGATACTTCTCAAAAAAAGAGAAAAAAGAAATACAAATGGCCAATAAATAAATGAATGGATTTTCAACACATTTAGTAATTAGGGAAATGCAAATTCAAAACTATATTGAGATTTCATCTCACTCCAATTAGAATGACAGACATCAAGAAAACAAACAATAGGGCTAGGGCAGTGGCTCAGCCTTTGGAGCGTTTGCCTGGCATGCAAGAACCACATACACAACTAAATGTCAGAGAAACAGAGCAAATGAAAAAAGTAAATGAAAATTGATTCTCTCCTTCTCTCTCACTCTCTCTTAAAAAAAAAAAAAGAATTCAAGCAATATTAAAAGCTGGAGAGAATGTATAGAAAAAAGAGTACTTCTATACTGTTGGTAGGATTGTTAATTAAATCAAGAACTCTGGAAATCAGTATGTAGGTTCCTCCAAAGACTACAAACAGAACCACCACATGACCCAGTTATACCACTACTTGGTATTTATCCTAAGGAATTAAAGTGGCATAGCATATTGGTACAATGCATACCCAAGATGATAGCAGCACAATTTACAATAGTCAAACTGTGAAATCAGCCAAAGTGTCCATCAATGGATAAATAAATGGATAAAGAATATGTGAAATGTACTTTATACACAATGACATTTTTATTCAGCCACAAAGAATAAAATCATATCATTTTCAGGAAAGTGGATGGAACTTAGGATTATTGTGTTACGCAAAATAAGCCAAACTCAGAAAGTCATGAATCATATATTTTCTCTTCTGTGGGGAAGCTAGAGAGGAAAAAGGAAAAGAAAAGTGGTAGTCCAGGATCTTATGAAATTTGAGGAGAGATAGCCGAGTAAAGGAAAGAGATCAGGGGGAGCAAGAGCGGAGGGAAAAGGGAAATACTGGGAAATGTATCAGCCAAACTATATTGTTATGTTGTGTGCATATGCAAATGTGTAACAATGATTCCTGCCAGTATGTACAACTATAATGCACCAATCAAAAAAATATTGAAAAGGAAAAAGAACAAACAAAAAATAACCAATATATTACATCCCTCCAGCAAAATGATTTTTAAAAGGTGAAGACAAAATAAAGGCATTCCAAGATTACAGAAGAAGTGGAGTAGGAGAGTCTGAACTGTTGCTGCCAATAGACCTGTTTACAACAAATAGTAAAAGAAGTTGTTCAAGCGAAAAGCAAGTGAAGCCAGGCAGTAATTAATGCACATGAAAAAATCAAAGACCATGACCTGGGTGGGTGATTGTAAAAAGATGACTAAAATTTCATTTTCTCCTGTCTTCTTTTTATTGTTCTAATAATTAATCACAGTAAACAAAATGCATATAATTGTGTTATTGGCCTGTAATATGTGAAAATAATAATACCTTTTAAGTTAGCAGCCTACAGACAATAGTGACTAAATTTTATTTGTGTAAGGAAATAATACTTGACCGAAACTTCAAAAAAAGAAATGAAGAATTCAAGAAATGGTAAATAAGAAAATTAACAAAATTATGTACATATTTATTAGTTCTTATATCTTATCTCAGATTCTTGAAAACAACAAATAGAAAAATGTATTATTGACTTCCGAACATGTGGATGTAATATCTATGACAATTGTGTCTCATAGACACAATTCTATGCCTAACTTGAGCAGTATAAATCTGAAGATAATGTGAAGATATGGTAAACTCCAAAGCAACCACTGACAAATAACTCTGCAATTTTTGAAAATATCATTGAAGAAATTAAATATGAGTAAAACTTGGTAATTTGAAATAGGCAAAGCATTCTTAGATATGATATCAAAAGCAAAGGGAAGAAAAGAAAAAACATAGATAAATGTAGTTTCATCAAAATTAGAATACCTTTGGTTTTTAAAGGGTACCAACAATTATGTGAGAAAGTAACACACATATAAGAAATAATGCATTGAAAAGTAATTTACGTTTAGAGATTCTACAATGAAATAATGAAAGACCACATGGTAAAAATGTAATTTCTACAACTAAATAATGAAAGACTACATGGTATATTCTCTAGAATAGATCATATGGTAAACCACAAGACAAGTCTCAACAAATTTAGAAAGTTGAAATTGGATCAAGTATCATTTCTGACCACAGTGCAATAAAACTAGAAATCAGCAGCAAGAAAAACTTTGGAAACTGTACTTTTTTTTTTCAAGAGAGAGAGGAACAGAGAGAGAGAAAGAGAGAAACAATTTTGTCTAGTTTTTTATATGGTTTTTGTTGCTTCAACACATTGTTGTGTATGTTGTGCTGGGGTTTGAACCCGCGTCCTCACTCATGCCAAGCAAGTGCTGCAACCATTCAGCTGCCGCTCCAGCCCAAAAACTGTACATTTTTAAACATTCTAAATAGCATATTTCTGAACAACCAATGGATCAATGAAAAAATTAGGAATTAAAAATTTTTTGACACAAATGACAATGGAAAAATAATACATCAAGCCCTGTGGGATATGGAAAAAGCAGTAATAAGAGGGAAGTTTATAGTAATCAGAATATTTCAATAAAGTGAATCTCAAGTAAACTACCAAGCATTGTACCTCAAAGGACTAGAACTAACTAAAACCAAAATCAGTAGAAGGAAAGATGAGAGCATAATAAATGGGAGACTAAAAAAAAAATACAAAAATCAATAAAACAGAATTGGTGTTTAAAAAAATAAGCGAAGTGACAAGCTGTCACCCAGAAAAAGAAAATAAGACGACTCAAATAAATAAAATCAGAGATGAAACAAAAAGAGACATTACAAATGGCAGCAGAAATACAAAGAATGATTAGTACTGATTACAAACAACTATATGCTAACAAATTTAACAATTTATAAATAGACACATTCCTGGACACATACAACTGACCAAAATTTAAACGCAAAGATATTAAAAGAAAAAAAACCTGAACAGACCAATATCAAGTAACAATCTCAAATCAGTTAGAAAAATCTCCCTTCAAAAAGTCCAGGACCCGGGCTGGAGCGGTGGCTCAGTGGTTGGAGCGCTTGCCTGGCATGCATGAAGACCCAGGTTCAAATCCCAGCGCTACATACACAACTAGGTGTCAGAGAAGCAAAGGTCAGATGGAAAAAAATAAATAAAATTGATTCTCTGTCCCTCTCCCTCTTTCTCTTTCTGACTCTTTAAGGAATAAAAAGAAAAAGAAAAAGGAAAATAAAAGCCAGAGGGCTTCACAGCTAAATTCACCTAAACATTTAAAGAAATAATATCAATTCTTCTCAAGTGATTTCAAAACAATTGAAGAGGAAAGAATCCTTACAAACACATTCTATGAGACCACAATTACCCTGATAGCAAAACTAGACAGGGAGACACCCAGGAAACCATAAATCTTTGAGATGGACATGCTTTCTCTGATTTCAACATGAATGCAATGTGTACATATATCAAAAATCTGTGTGTTAACTCAAAATATACACAACTGTGACGTCAATTTTAAGAAAGAAGGAAAATTTCAAGAATAAAAAATCAATAGACACAAAATCCCTCCTGGACAAATAGACAAAGAAATCGAATAGGCAATTCTCCAAAGGAGATGTGAAAATTGTCAGTAGGCACATAAAGGTATTGTTCAACATCTTTTTCCACCAGGAAAACACAATCTACATTAACACCCAGTATATGAAATTCCACTTCAGATTTTTAAAGTCAGAGAAGAATAAATGATGATGAAGATATAGAGAAATTAAAGCCCTCGTCTATTGCCAGATTCCTTAAAAATGATTGCATTAGTCCGTCCATTGCAAAATCTTGGTTACATTCATGAAAAAGTCTTGATTCTTTTTCAGGCTGGAAAATGTAACATGCCAATTACTTTTTAAACTTAATATAACTGTAAATAAAATATCTTAATATAAATGACATTCAATATGCTCAAATGTGGCACTCATCTATACACTTAATATTTGATGTTCAAGGGAGAGAAACATCAGGTTTGTGATTATTTCTTGAACTATTGAACTGTTTGCAGCTATTTTTGTGCAGAAAAATGACTGCTTTTCCCCAGTGCAGAAGTTTACCAGCAATAAAATTTCAATAAGATTTGTGAGAACCCAATTGTACTTTAGGTCACAAAGAACAGTAAAGTTGTGGTCAAACGCTGCTGCTTAGCTGAGCCCCTCAGAGTCCCTTCTTAAGGAATGTAATTCCTGATGAGCTCAGGCCTTTGTGGACTCACTTCACCAGCATCTGCTTTTAACCACCTTGTGTTTGATTTGGACAGACTATGCTGATTAGAGGGGAGAGAAAGGGTGTCCTCCGATTAGAGTAGCCAAAGCTTAAACAGATTGGAACTTTACTTCTAGAGATTGATTAATTTAATGTATTACAAATTTATAGACTTGGCTCCATTTACCCTAGGGGAGCCCCAAATGATTCCCAGACAGACAAAATGCCAAATACTTTTGAGATCAGACTTTCATTGTGTATTACATGACAGCTGTCTGTGTCTTCTGATATAAAGGGAAGAACTTTTTTCCTTTGAATTTGGCAATGATATATTGTCTTTGACCAACCGTTCAGAGATATCATGGATCAAGACGAAAGGTAGAAAGTGAAAGGTAGATCACAGGAAACAATCTTAGGATGATAAAATAGAGCAGGAAATGCTTATTTAGATAAATGAGGCCTATAGAAAGTTAAAAGGTCAGTCATGGTAATCTCCATCTAAAAAGAATTTGAAATGCTAAAAGAGGTTGAGATAAAATGTGGCTTCAAAAACTGCATGGTTGTACAAGTACAATCCCAAATCTCTTGTTTTTAGAAATGTTATGTAAGAAAGATGGCATTAATTAAAATCCCTCCCCCACCCTACACACTAAAATAAATGCTTATAGAAAACCCTAACATTGGAGAGTGACATCCTGAGGTTGGTTTCTTATCTATGAAAATCACAATAAAAATACTTGCCAGTTTGAACTTGTGACCTCTGAGATTCTTTCCAAATTAGTTTCTTGTGATTGTAGTGAAGATATACTTTTAAGTTCATGGTGTCACATCTACCAGGACTATATGAATTTTAATAAGTAATGAAGAACCTTCAGCACTCAATGGGTGGAATCTCTAAGGGTAAACTGTCATGCAGCCTGACAGCTTTGTGGTGGACATACATTTGGGGGAGGGGAGATTCTTCCCACAACCCTTAAATCATGCTGCCATTTTCCAAAGCAAATCCTAATAAAGAGTTCTGAAGCTCAGCTGCACATGAGAATCTGGGGACCTTTAAATAATTCTGATGCCAGGCCACACCACAGACCAATTAAATCAGGATCTCTAGGGATGGGACCTGCACATCAATATGTTTTAAAGCTCCCTGGAGGATTCCACTGGGCAGTCAGTGCTGAGCAAGGCCTCAGTGTCTCCAGTTCACAGAAACCTGAGGCCTCCTTATACTTAATAACTGAGCTCAGCTCAGACAGTCAGTGATTAAGCCTGGACCAAGAGACCAGGTCTCCTGTTTGTCTCTCCTTAGTTCATATTGTCATCTCAAATTTAGCCTGCCTGTGAGATCCACCATTCCGCACCTACACCTGCTAGGTTGCGACTCTGGGAGCGAGGTGATTTTTGCATATTACTTTCCTTTTCACGAGCGTTGATTTTCTAGGCTTGGTAATTTATAGCCAACTCTAATTCTTCCATTTTGTTGATGAGAAAATTGGGCAACAAAGAAGTGGCTAGCTTGGAATCACTGAATCCAGCGGAGAGCAAGGTTCAGCACTGAACTTGCGCAACAGCTCATCCAAGTTCCTTCACTCTTCTGAGACTCCAACTTTGACAATAGTAGTGACCTGTAGGACTTACTGGTGCCCTTCATTAAGAAGCTACCATACTAAAAGTACCAGGAAGAGAGAAGCAGAGCGAAGGTCAGGCAGGGTCTGCTGTTCTAGCAGCCTCTTCTCATCTCCTGGAGGTCTTAGGAGAGTCCAAGGCACTGCTGGTGAGTTGAGCAGGAACCCGGCCCACAGCTGCTCCTGCAGGGCATGTACATCACTAGGTTGGCAAATTGAGAGCACTAAGGGACCAGGGCAGGCTTCAATTCTTCCTTGTGGGTTTCAGGTCAGTGTTACAGGCTCCAGATTTCGCATGGTTTCTCCTCTTATCCCTTCTTCTGTCTTTAATTACTTTTCTTTATATACTAGGTTCCTTCACCAGATCCAGGAACAATAAGCATTAACCTCAAATAGACTATGTAACTAGCTCTTACAACTGCATAAGTTCAGTTCTGATAATTGTGTAGATGTGAATCCCTATAATAAATCATATATTGCTGGGAATTCTGCTATTCAGATTGGAACCCTGATTGATAAAGGGGGCGATGGCTCTATCAATATAGTCAACTGGCATCACCATCTTAGCCATGACTCCCATTTGTCTTCAGGAAAACAGCTGGAACTGAAACACCCAAGACCTGTTCTTCATGATTTTTTAATAATGACCTGTTAATAAAGAGCTGTGACTTCCCTTCTTCCATTTTTTTGCTGTTATCTACAGTCCTGTCTTATTACATCTCATAGTGACCTGTTTTATATACTGGCCATATCTGCCTGGTCTCATGGGTGTTTGAGTTTGTGTCCTCCAGTGCACTCAAATCCAACTAACAATACTTAGCTAATCTAGGAAACTTTTTGGATACCCACTTTTACCATTTCTTTGATTTTCTTCATTTCTCTGAGTTCTACCTCCTCAAACATGCTTGTGTTATTATTAATTTTCTCATTTGTGTTTTGCTTTACTTTTTGTTATGAGTTTAAGCCTTGGGGCTGGAGCAATGGCTCAGCGGTTACAGTGCTTACAGTGCTTGTCTGGCATGTGCAAGGATGCAGGTTTGAACCCTAGCACCACGTTCACAATGAAGTGTTGGAGCAATGAAAGTCATGTGAAAAACTAAAAATTGATTCTTCTCTCTCTCTCTCTCTCTTTCCCACTCTTTTAAATTAAAAAAAAATAAAAAAGGATTTTAAGCCTTGAATTTAGAATGTAAGAATTCTTAACCTCTCCTTCTCTATGTAAGGATTAAGTCAGAGTTAGGAATATGTTAGCTCACCAAATAGCTGTTAACATTCATAGACCTTTGCGGAAGGGCCACCATTCATATTACTGTATTTGTTTGGTTGGATGGGGACTGACAACTTGATCTTGTACATAAACTTCATTGTCTATTCTTAATTATTATTTTTCTTTGTACTGGGATTGAACCCAAGGGCTCTTTACCACTGTTCTATATCCCCAGTCCTTTTCCTTTATTCCTTTTGAAACAGGATCTCAGTAGTTGCTGAAGCTAGCCTCTAACTTGTCATCCTCCAGGGTAGTTGGGATCATAGGTATGGGCCACTGCTTAGTCATGCATATATTTTAAACCTAGAAGCAGTATTAACCTGGAAAAACTTCTGCCTGTCTGCTGTTAGAATATCTTCATAACACCCAGAGACCTGACTGACAATTTTGTGAATTAGTTATACAAACACAGTGACTGCATAGTCACTTGCAAATTTTTATGGGCACAGTATTTTGAAAAGAAGAAAAACACTTTATACAAAATAGCTCAATATAAGAAAATAGCTGTCTTTGAATGATTTAGTTTTCTGTTTTTAGACCAATATCAGTAATGTGTTTTCAAAAATTTATATTATGGCATTACATTATGTAAGAGCCTCACCACTTTCCTCTTTAAGTCTGAGTATGTTTTTATTCTTGAAATTTATATTTACAAATGCTTGTGGAACTATTCTGCAATTTTAAAATAGGAAAATTTTATGTTATAGTTCTAATTTATTGTAAGAGAAAAGTGCCCAAAGTCCAAAAAACTTGATACTTGCAAAACTGAAAATAATTTCTCCATCCAGGGATACAAAGTTTTGAATTTCAGTGTACATATATGTATGTCTTTGTATATAGGCTCATTCAATATGTATAGTTTTACAGCATGATTAATTTTTACTTACAAAGAATTTTACATTAAAACATGATAGTTAATGCCCAAATAATATTTTTTTGCCATGAATATAACCAGTTTACTTAATGAATATCCAACTGTAGATCATTTATATTAATTGTTTGGAAAATTTGTTTGTTCCTGTCTCTTTGCCCATGGTTTTAAAAATAGTTTTAGGAAAAAATTTAAAGGTGCATTCAAACATATGTGAATTCAAAACTTTAATACATAATTTCTTTTCCTCTTAAAAATGGTATACCAATTATACTTTCATCAATAATTTAAATTCCTTTTTTATTTTTGTCAAGTTGATAATCCCTGGTTATATATAATTTTTTTTAAATTTGCATTTACCCAAGGACAATAAATACTTTGCGATAACTTGTGATCTTATACATAGAAAGATGTAGGCTTTTTTGTTGTTAAAGTTTTATTTTATTGGGTTTCTCTTTTATAAAATGGATAGTGATAGCAAAGTTTGTTTTCAGATGTGGGAAATAAAAGCACAATTTTGAAATGAGAACAATGAAGTTGAAAAAGCAAGAAAAATTGAAGAGTAGTAATTTAATCCTTCCCTCATCCAAAATCAGTGGTCGCTAGGAAGGAGTAGGATTTGTACAAAGTGGGGATTTTGCACAAAGAGACTCTGGGTATGAAATGGAGGGTAAGACTGTGATGACAGCTTTAAACTGGACTCCGAAAACATTAGATGCTATCATTGATAAGGCACCCACCAAAAAAGTGCACATCCATGATTGATAAAGGAGCTTAGAAGTAGAAACGTCAGTTGATGTTTCCAAAACTTCATTTAGCTCAAAATAAGATCCTGAAGATGGAAGCAATGACCAGAATAACCCTGTATGAATAAAAAGGAAAAGGACCAGCAAACTACTCTGGAATCATATATCAGGCTATGCTAATCTCATATGAGAGAGAAATTGTACAAGATTTCTGGGCAATATGGTAGAGCTGCACTGGGTTTGATGGAAATCAGACCTTGCGTTCAATTCTTGGCTCAACAGAATTCTTCGAGGGTATCATTACTGCAAATGTACTTTTATTTTCAGAAGAGAAGATGAAGCAGGAGGAGGGTGCTGTTATTGTTTTGACTGGAACTCAGCTAGATTGTGCAAGTTTGGAGTTAATGAAGTCTGCTGACAGGAGGCTATGTTTGTAACCATATATACGCTGCAAATGACTTGAGTCATTCCAGAGTGGTTTTGTGGGGAAATTCTTTTTGATTCTCCAAAAGTCAGGTGATAAAATCTTCCTCCCATCTGTGGAATTGCTATTCTATAAAGAAGACTGGCAGATATGGTAGTTTGAAGAGGAAAGGTCAATGTAGCAACCATGTGAGGAGATGTCTAAGTAGTCGAAGCCCACTGCTTCTCCAGTGTCTCTGAGTACCCCTGATATTCAGAACAGCCTGAAGGCTCCATTCTGGCCCACAGTTTAAAGGGGAGGAAACACAAGAGAGGGGAGAATTTAAAGGACAACAGAGAGACAGCATTTAATCAATACCTCATGTGGCAAGGCTTCTAAGGCCTGTGCTCTCATACCATCTCCACACTTGGCTTCAGCCTTTCTAAGATCTAAGGACTCTGGGCCCACAAAAGCAAGCATAAGTTTTCCAAGCCCATCAGTCACTTGTCATTTCTCTTTTAACATGCACGTAAATAGCCAGAGAAGCCTACCATTTCTTAATTTGGACTTAAATGGGGGAAAAAAAGGAACACAACAAATGTAATTTTCAAGCATCCATGTCCACAGAGATTTCCTGTATAAAATAAAATGTGATGTTGATAATCTTCCTGAGTTGGTAGGTATACCCTCTATTTCATGGATCCAGATTTGGCCAATCTAGCAGTTCTGTAGTTAAAAAAAAAAATCAAAATAAGTGAAATACATACTACACACACACACACACACACACACACACACACACAGAGGAAAAAAACAAAAAACAAAAACCAAAACCCTCCATAAAGATTTGAGTCACTGTCCTTGTTCAGGAATCTATTGGATTGTTTCTACTGTAGATTTTCTGTTGTAGTTTAGATAACATTTCCTGTAATCCAGACCTAATGGTTGTGAAATTGAATAACCGCAGAACATTTCCAAGTCCCTTATAAGTCATCCAGCCTGGGAAAAGTCTTCCTGCCTTTGGCTGCATCTCTGAAACATTCATCCAGACATCCTGGGACAGTGTGCTATCCTGGCTTGATGGGCACAGAACAGACAGGATATTTGGTTGACACCTGAATGCTCAAATGGTGCCCATAATTTTATTCATTTTCATAAACCAGGGTCCATATCATCCGTTTTATTAAGCCACGATCCTAGTTGTGGGAAATCGTTGAGATCGAATGTATTGGCTCTGAAACAAGTTTTTGGCAAATCTCTAGGAAGAACATGTCTTTTCTGTCCTCTTAGTTGAATATATTTCTATGATATTTCCTCAGTTCAGATGGGGTCAGCTTATCATAGCTCTCCATGGTAGTTTAAGAAAATACACCTAGCTCTTTCTGAATTCCTGGGGGAGTTCAAACATTTTAAAATGGACAAAAGAAAGAAATCATGGCACTGCACTAACCTGATTCTTATGTTGTCAACCACCCTTTGTGAGAGGGTCATGATGGTCAAAAGGTGAGAAATGGGAGGAGAGGATTTCTTAGTATTGCCATGTTACTCATTAAATCAATAATGAAAGACTTGAGGGTCATTTTAAAGGCAAAAAGCAGGGTCTAGTCGGTAAAAATGTTTCTACAATTAGGCAAAGCAAGCAACTGTGTATGTTGAATTACCATAAATTTTCTTGACCTCCTCAGCATGGAGAATTGGTTTTCCAAACTTCATGCCTTCCTATTACATTTCTTTCCATGTCGTATCCTAAGTGGACCACTTTCGCACTAGAGAGCTATGTGTCTATTGTACAACAATGAATTATAAGCTCTTTGAGGCCACGTACAAGTTCTCAGAACCTCCAACAGTGCTTTGCAAATGGTAAACTTTCATTGAATATATTTTGATTTCTAACAGGTATTTTACTGAAGTCTAGTAGTTCCTTCTATTCCTGCACACAGCCAAATATTTTTCCATCCTAAACACCAGCGATACCACTTGATTTCTCAAAGAACACTTCACTACTTTAGGTTTGGAAATTTCCTAGTCTTCATGTCTAGTTAGAAACACAAACACTCCTGGTCAGAGTGAGTCCCTGGTCTGCTCTCTTAGCAACATTGCCTGCTCACCCAAGGTATTTCTCTTTTGAAGGTCCTTAACTTTCTAGTGCCCTCTATTTTCTGAAGAATGAATGCAGATGACATTTTAGGTATTTTGGTTTGCTTTAGCAAGGAGCTTAAAATCATTTCAAGTTTGTATTAGTATACCAATTCTAAGAATTAATCCTATCTCTGAAAATTTTGTATGGAAACTTTGACACAGGCAAACTCTGTGGCTTAAAAACATAATTGAACTTGTCCTTTTTAAAAGTCCAAAGTAATTTCACTTAGTCCCAAGATTGTCCCTTTGCACAGTTAGATTAAATAATGGGTAACTGAGCCTTTTTCTCGAAGTCTCTAAACACTTGAACTGTCATGGTATTCTACTTTTTGGTATTTAGGGAGAACAAAAAAACATTAATTTTCATAAAACCCAAGAAGACAAAAGATTAGTCAAAACACTATGGTCTATATTTTTTCTATTTTGCAGTGATACTCAGTGCTGGAAAGAAAATAGAAAATTTCACAATTTTGAAAATTTACATTTCCACTGCTTTAAGCCGCAAGGGAGATGTCAGGATCCCTATCGAGGACAACTGTTTCTAATTGAAAAAACCCTGTCCTGCTCACCAGTCCCACCCTCTGGGAATGTGAAGCCTTTAAAACTTTGGGGAAATTTATTCCTTTGCTCCTCGCTGCATTATGAAGTCTTTGAATGTTGTCCACTCCTCTCTGGCTCTTTCAAGAATAATTAGTACCCTCATAAATTTCCCTGCCCGTGCTCATTTGACAAATAAGTGCCACACGAGTGAAATGTTTGCATTCTCTGCTGACCAGAATTTGGGGGCAGTTTCTCTGTCTATAGGTTTCACAGCAGTGATAGTCCCAGGAGAGTCATAAGTGAATTTGCAGTAAGGCAGGAGTTTGGGCCTGCTAACAGTGTTGTGTTACATCTTTGAATTGGCCTTTCATTTCAGGGATTAACAGGTGTGGTGTGGGAAGCCTTTGGTTTCAGCTCCATTTAATTCAACAGCTTGCTTCTGCTCTGTTCCCAGATCTAAGAAATATCATAGAAAATCAAGTAGATGTCTACACATTTAAATTATTTTAGAAATGACATAGCTAGAAACCTCTAATGGAAATGTTTGTGGCAAGCACAATTTTCTGACTCTTTTCTTACAATTTTCTACATAGAATAATTTCAAGCTATATGTATCTAACCAAAAACCCATTTTATAACAATCGCATTATAAATCATGATTTTTTATTTATCTTTGTTAAATTTATCTATAAATGTACCATGTTATTGGGTGATATACATTTTTATACTTTTTTAAATTTTTTGAGGAGTTGAGATTTTGTACAATCACAAATGCATATGTAGTAACAATATGATATACCCCTGATCCTAATCCAGAATCACCCCCACATCATCCACACCCCAGTCTCTTACCTCTTTTATATTTCTCTCCATAACAGATTTAAATCTCTCTCTCTCTCTCTCTCTCTCAGAGAGAGAGAGAGAGAGAGATTTGTGAATTTTCTAGAGAGAAATTTGTGAATTTTCTAGAATTAAATGATTGCATAAGCATTATTTGGCTTCTTGGGGGAGTAAAGGAATTCTGATTCTTAACCAGATCAATTCTGAATCATAAGCGATTTTCCAATTTTATTCCCCCCAAGTACCTATGTTCAGGCAACATACTGCCAGACTTCTCCAATTGGAAATGATCAGAAAGGAGCTTATGGGGATGTGATAATATTAATTCAAGTTACTATTTTTTTCCATGAGGGTTAGTAAAGAAAAAGTGTGTGAGGATGTAAGACAACTCTTTTGAGACATTTTTTCTAAATTGCTTTGCTGGTCTTCCTTTCATCAAGCAAAATAAGACACCTACTACACACTGAGTACTCTGGCTCTGTGATCACTACAGAAAAAACACATTGTTTTCTGAAAATGACACATGAAATAAAGAGTAATACAAGTAGCAGAAAGGTCACAGATTTCAAAAATAAAGGGAATGGCACCCTGGAGTTGAAGCTGACAGAAAGTTTTGTGTCTTTTAAGAAAAAGAAAGGAAAGGCATTGAAGGCACAAATGCAGGGAAAATCAAGTATCTGCACCTAAAGGGTAAGGCTGAGTCAGCTGTGCTTGCTAGGAGAAGCAGGCCTTCATCTAAATGGCTGTGGAAGCTGTAACTGACAGGGTAGGGGTAATGGAATTCATCAAAGCAGTAAAACTGCAGTTTCTTCATCAGAGAACTGGTGTAGAGAAAGCTTTTGTACATTTCTTTGCTGAAATGTGAATTAGACATGAAATTCACTACTAGTTACATTCATGCATGAATGAACCATTTGGGGAAGCAGTCAAGCATTAATAATATAAAAATTCAAAGGAGTCTCAAATTCAACTAATTTTGGTTAATTATCTTGGGGTTAATAGTAGTGGAAATAGATCAAAATTAGTAAATTTTCTTAAGGGTTCCCAGTAAAATCAGAATCAAATATTAAGACCTAGTGCCTGTCAGTGCCAAATAAATAAATAAGTAAACACAATTTAAAACAATTTTAAAAAGAAGTTATTTTAGCCATCCATTTTTCCAAATGATCTCCTTTAAATAATTGAGGCAAAATTATTACCTGAGATGTGATCAAATCCAGGCATCTAAGACAGGAAACCTACAGAGCAGGTTATTGACATATTCCATTCCTTATCATGACACTTAAAGCCCTGGAAAAGTAAGGGCTTCTTATTCACAAGTTTATGGGATTCATTGGAACCAAGGATGACCCTGTAATTTCTGTAGTCAGTCTTCAGGGAGATCTTGCCAACAAAACAACTGCTTGAGAGCAAAATTGTCATTATAAAATCTGGATTTAAAGCCAGGATTTATGATTGGTACAATGTTTATGATATGCATTGCAATGAGAATTAGGCTTTGATATAATTTGACATTCGCTGGAGATATTTTAAAGGCAAAACTTGGCTTTAGTTTTAGTCAATGGTTTCTCCTTTATCTAAAACAGAAGAAAGCATTTATCAATGCATCAATCAAGGTTTTGGAGATTGTGGAATGTAAAATTATTAAGAGGACTCAGGGGAGTCATTGCAAATTGTCTACCTAAAATGACTCCGATGTTATTTTTAACATGGATACTAAAGTTATTTCATTATAGCAGCTTTGCCTCACACTTACTCAAGAACAGATTCATGACCCTACTTTTATGTTGAGTTTAAAACTTGGAGAGATTCCAAAATATAAGTAAAACATAGTAATCAATACCACCATTTAGACAAGACTCTGAGAAATAAATTAGAAATTCCATTCTCCTAAAGTGAAGCATAAATTAACAAGATGTTCAAAATGTAATTTTCATGATGTATTTTAGCTGTATCCTCAGTGATGTTTTCAAAACATAGAAATGAAACTAAGCATATTGAATTAGGAAAATGGCATACTTTGGAACCAGTAGGACCACTTTCATATGCTACAACTTTCTATGCATTATTTTGATGTTAATATCTTCTTTGTACAAATATGCATTTAGAACTTGTTATCATAGATGCGAGGATATAAAAAGAAACGGAAAAAAATTACATTTGTTACACTCCCATTATCTCTAGGTGTTCCTTTCAAGTTCTTACTTTGTTTGGGCTGTGACTATATATTTCCCCCATAGAATCTAAAGTAAGGTTCAGTCCAAATCCAAAGGAAGATTCAGCTTTATGTATGGGTGGATTAGTCTGGGTTGGTCTAGGCTGATTATAAATAAGAATTTATTAATAATCAACATGCTCCGCTCTTAACACCGGTATCTTGTGTGGGCTATTTCATTAACTCCTGATCTTCTTTGGAAGCTCAGTAGTCCTAAAACATTTTCTAACTCAATTAAAAGGTAGCATCAGATTTCAGAATGTCATACAGGCTGAAAGAAGTAAATAGAATGAAAGGGATGAGGGTATACCTATGTCCAAGCTGATTTCAGGACTTAGAAGAAAGGAGACGGAAAACAAATAAAGACACACCATGTGATCAACTTTGAAGCTACTTATCTTTAAAAAATGTTCCCAATTCAGTAAAGAAATGGCCTAAGTGTGTGTGTGTTGGGGTGGGGTGGTTTGTTTAATTCTGTTAGAATCTTTAGCAACCACATTTAATGTGGACGGAAAGACCAATCTAAATTAAGTGAACAAAAGAAAAGGAATGCCACAGTTATTGCAATTCTTCCATGTGACTAGCAAAGCATGGACTTTTCCTTTTATGACAGTGAATATGTTACAAATATTATGAACAAAATATGTAAGACAGAAATGAACCAAAAGAAACACTTAAAATGATCCCCAGGTTGGCCACCAGTGAAAATTGCGGCAGTATGATGCTCCTGGTACCAATGATAACAAGAATGTTAAGAGCACAGCCTTAAGAGAAAATAGCAAGCTTTATGTTTCTCTACACAATGATAAGTTTGTAGGATGTGAAGCATTTGGAAAAAAAATATCTGAAAGCTTAAAGTCTAAGTCTAGACAGGGGGAGTGGTAATGTTGGCTTAGAAAGGTAGTCTGGAAATGATCTTCAAAACAATGCTCTGGCAGCTGGGAGCAGGTAGGTATCTGTTAGAGAAAAGGAAGCTCTGGGTACCAAGTAATCCAGGAGCCAAGCCCATGGGGGTGGAGCCATCCCAGATACCAAGAAGGCTGAGGTGGGAGTCAAGGGCGCTTTCCTCGAGTCTGAAGGTTTAGATTCTGTACTTATATTTTTCCTGCCTCTTCCTGTAGTTTGTGTTTCAGAAGTTTAAAAGTAGCAAGGAAAGAAGAATCCCTAAAAACAAAGAAGTCAAAAGCCTTTAAGAATGGGAACAATCAGAAACTGGAGGTGAGCACAGGTCAGGCTGAATAAGGATGGGCAAATGGAATATTCATCAGGTTGGTTTAGTTTACATTTTTTAAATTTTAGATAATTTGCTCTATCATCTACTTGTTCTTCTTGAAACCTGTGGTGGGTTCCCATTGCAGTTGGACTTCCTGTCATTTTCTTTATGGATCAGCATTTGAGAATCTAATTTTCTTTTCGGTGCAGAGCAACTTGATAATTTCCCAGGTGGTATAGGAGCTGATTTTGAAGAGTTGGTAGTCTGGCTGAGAGACTAAGACTGATGAAGTGTTGAGCACAGTATAACTAAATTAAGTTAATTTAAGTTTTAAGCCAATTATGGTTATAGAATTACAGAACTTGCAGGATCCGTGCAGGCTTTAAAAATAGAGGAAGGGTTCGAGGAGGAAGGGCACTATGGACTCGGATCCAAAATCTGGGTAGGCTCTGACATTATAGGGACAAAGAAGGGCTCTTTTGGTATGGTATGTGAGGTATGGTAAG
>PVKS010025888.1:0-10054 GCA_004027875.1 Aplodontia rufa | reverse complement strand
ATCATGGATGTCCAGCTTGGGTTCCCCTTGTTGCTGTTTCCCCCAGAAGAACTCTTGAGTTAAATGGATATCTCATGCAGGACAGAGATCTCCTTCTGAGATGATTCCCCCATATTCTTACCCTCCAGTCTCCTAGGATTCCTTCCTACACCCTCCCCTCCATCCCCCTCCCTACGCCTCTAAATGTCCTAGGGAGTCATCTCCCTGTTGTGTTGAGAATCATAGAATTTGAAGATATTATTAGCTTAGCCGTCTAACATACTGCTTCCCCCATGTATTCTAGCTTCCACAGATGAGAGAAACCATTCAACCCTTGAGTTTCTGAGATTGGGATACTTCACTTAGCATAATTCTTTCCATCTCCATCCATTTGATTTCGAAAGCCATAATATGGTCTTCTCTAATGGACCAGTAGTATTCCACTGTATAGAAGTACCAAAGTTTTTGTATTCACTCATCGAGTGAGGGGCATCTGGATTGGTTCCATAGTCTAGCTATAGTAAATTGAGTTGCTACAAACATTGGTGAAGCCATATCACTATAATATGCTGATTCTAATTCTTTTGGGAAAATACCCAGGAGTGGGATAGCTGGGTCATAGGTGGTTCCATCCTTAATTTTTTGAGGATTCTCCACACTGCTTTCCATAGTGGCTGAACCAGTTTGCAGTCCCACCAGCAGTGTGACAGTGTTCCTCTTTTCCCACAGTCCCTCCAGCATCTGTTGTTAGAATTTTTCATTTTTGCCACTCTAACAGTGGCAAAGCTCATTGAAGTTTTGATCTGCATTTCCCTTATAACTAATGATGTAGAGCATTTTTTCATATATTTATGGGCTTTCTGGACTTCCACTGGTGAGAAGTTTCTTTTAAGATTCGTAGCCCAGAATAAATGCATGTTTAAAAGTGGTGGAACCTAACGATATCGAGATGAAAGAAAAGCTGGAAAGCCAGTAGGAGAGGTTTGGATTTCTAGCTGCCTCTTGGTGACCTGCTTGTCTTTATATTGAGAAGGTGAGGTCCAGTTGCAGCTGTAACAAACCTGATGTAGAGGACTGGAGAGCCTAGGAGAGGAGATCGCAGCTACGTCTCTCTTCCCACATGAGGGCTAATGAAAAACTGGCGGTGCCCGAGTCCCATTCACCCCGGCACAAGTGTTCCACTGACATCTGGTCCAGAAAGCTGTATCTGGTACCAGGAAGAACATCATTCACACCTCTTCCTCTCCTTGCAAGGCTCTATTAGCTGTAATTCAAACACTCAGTCAGATCAAAGCCTTATCCTTAAGGCTTGGCAAATGTGTAAGTTAAGTATGTTAAAAGAAAGCAAAAAATTTAATACTTTGCATAGAATGCTGCAGATAGTAAATGGCTATAAATGGACTATGTGGCTACTTATTTCCCTGCAACCTGCAAACCCTAAATTTTCTCTTACCTTGCATTTTCTTTTTACAATATAAATTCTATCATCTTAATTTAACAACAACAACAACAAAACAAAAACTATTTGTGTCTCCCAATTAGCAATAGCAATGTTTTTCAAAGTGTGATCTTCTGACCAGCTGCATTGGCCTCACCTGGGACTTTGTTAGAAATGAATTCTCAAAACCCACACCAGCCTTGCTCATTCAGTGCTACTCAATAATCTGTGGCTTGAAGAGCCAACCAGGTGAGCCTCAGGAGTACTACATTAAAGGACTACTGACCCGCACAATGCAGTGATGACTCTTTGAAAATCAAACAAGGCTCTTTATAGTCCTCCTAACATCTCCATACTCATTCAGCCTTTGCCCTAGCCTGAACCGCATACCGCTGCACCAGGCACGCAACTATTACACACACAGGCACAATTTTCTGAATCTCCTGACCACAGAAACTCTTTAACACATCTTTGCTTTTATGTTATTTCTGTTCTCATCTAAAATGCATTTTCCCTTAGTCTGTAACCTCTACTGTTGTCTCTAAATCCTGCCCCAACATTTTCTCCTTGATATGATCTTCCTCAATCCTTACCAGTAGTCATTCTCCTCTAGAGTTCTTTGGTCCTTTGTATATCCCACCAGCATAATAATTGTCACAATGAACTGAATATTGTTTATGAGTCTTTGTAGGCTTAAAAACAGGATCCTCATATTCAATTCTGAATATTTAGGAGCTGGGAGAGTATTGGACACCAATTTCAAACTCAGTAGTGCTTGGAGATTTTTGTTTTTTGTTTTTGTTGTTGTTGTTTTAAAGAGAGAGGGACAGTGAGAAAGAAAGAGAGAGAGAGACCATTAATTTTATTTAGTTTTTCATGTGGCTTTCATTGCTCCAACACATCATTGTGTATGTGGTGCTGGATTTCAAACCTGCATCCTTAGGTATGCCAGGCAAGTGCCAGACCTGCTGAGCCACCACTCCACCCCTAGTAATGATTGTTTAATCAAACACATTGAAGAAATGATTAAATAAATTGATAATTATATACTCTACTAATCAAACTCCTGTCAATTAAAGATATAACGACATGCCCTTTTCATCTCAAATTTCTCATGAGCTACTTATAACAGATTTTGAAAGTGATCAACGTGGAGGCATGCGTATGTAGGAACTTGGAGTATATTTATTTCCTGATTAGCAATGGCTGACTCAGTAGTAGACAGGCCACCCACAGTACATCCAAGCAGCAGTTTGCTACCAGCAATGATTTGGTTAACCTTTGATTAAACATAGGAATTTGAAGCATGAAAAGGTCTGGAACTCTACACAACCCTTTGACACCATGCCGTCTGTCACTGATGATAATCCACCATTAGATGCTCAGCTTTGAATATGGAATCAGAGGACTTCAGCTTTCAGCCCTAACCCTGTTGCACTGTAAACTGAACCCTGCTGTGTTTGGAGACTTCCTGATTTACTGCTTAGCCTTTTAACTATCTGCAGGCCAATGGGGGCTGGGAGTGGGTGAAGGAGTACAGGGATCAAGTGAGTACAAACAAGGCATCCCAACCACTGTCCAGGGAAGTGACTTTTGGCTCAGATAAGTCACCAGGTCAAAAGAGTTTTATTCCCACAGTTGATTTCATCTGTCTCCCCACTACCCCAACTAGGTGTAAGAATTTCCTTGCTGGGACATCATGCAAGAAATATTTGGTATTCTTTTTCACTTCCTTTTGAAAACATGGCAATAATGTTTAAGTTCCCCTGGGGTCCCGCCTGGGTTTCAACGTTTCTTTTCCTTTTTAGCCATAACATATTGGTGTATCCATGTCTCATTTCATAAATAGTGCTGTATGTCTAGCAGTTAGTTAAATGATCAAGTCTACTTCCTAGTGCTATAGCTGTGTTTTACACATAAAAGCAAGTTTCAGAAAGCAATAAAATTTCAGGCAATTGGCTCAGACTTCTCCCAGTTAACTTAACTTGTTCTTCTTAGATCCTTTTTTTCTCTTTTTTCTTTTTTTTCTTTTTTGACTCATGAGTCCCTGAGTACACCTTTCAACTCCCACCTGCTTGGCTTTGGGCAAAGTGCAGATGAGAATTTCTCTTAGGGTTTGTTTTAGTGTTCTTTTTGCTGCTGTGAATAAAAGTACCTGACAAGAACAATTTTAGGAGGAAACGTTTAATTGGGGGCTCATAGTTTCAGTTGTCTTAGTCTGCAGAAGGTTGGCTCCATTCCTTGGGGCTCAAAGTGGAGCAGAACATCATGGTAAAGAGTGTGGCAGAAGGAAGCAGCTCACATGATCATCAGGAAGCAGAGAGAGAAACTCCAAGCAGATTCAAAATACACACACCAAAGACACGTCCCCAATAACTCACCTCCTCCAGCCGCAGCCTTCCTGCCTTCAGTTACCATTCAGTTAATTCCTATCAGAGGATTAATTCACCAATGGGGTTAGGGCTCTCATAACCCAATCATTTCACCTCTCAGCCTTCTTGCATTGTCATACATGAACTTTTGGAGGACACCTTTCACCCAAACCATAACAGGGTCTCAGTAAAGTTGACTCCTGGGATTTCAGTGTCCCTAAACTCTTTGGTGAGAAAGACTCTTCCCAAAGTCTCCGACGTGCAGATATGCCCATGGGATGACTACAGTTCAATTTTCCCATCTCCTGAGAAAAGAGAGATTTGGGCATTGTTTCCCATTTTCCAGGTGAGAAAGACTGGAGTAACTATTTTCTTTGGTTCCTTCTCAGATGCAGAGATGACCTAATATAATTTAATCATTTTATTCTCTTGTGAGAATGTTAGCATATTATGTCATGGGTAATTGCCATGAATTTTTTGCTTTAAGAAAAGGGATATGAGCCAGGCATGGTAGCACATGCCTATAATACCAGTGACTTTGGAAACTGAGACAGGAGGATTGCAAGTTTTGAGGTCAGCCTCAACAACTTAGAGCCTATCTCAAAATTTAAAATATAATTTAAAACGGCTGAGGATGTAGCTCAGTGATAAGAGTGCCTCTGCATACAATCCCCAGTTCTGCAAAAACAAAAGCAAAAATAAAAATAAAATAAAAAAAACACTACAGACGAAACACACACACACACACACACACACACACACACACACACACACAATTAGAGACAAGGGATATGACATTGTCCTTCTGTAGAAGCTGCAGCAGCATTACTTTGGGCATTTGGAGGCTAAGCCAGATTAAATCACCTGACCACTTTGATGGGAAATTTTCTTTTACTTTTGACAAACACGCATAACATCTTAAGCAGACTGTTTTATGTGCTTTGTAAGTATTCATTTGATTTTCAAAATAATGGTAACAGGCAGGTACAATAGTATCCACACTTTAAAAAGAAGATAGGATTTAGGGACTTACACAAGATCGCACAGAAATCAGTGGTAGAGCTAGGACCCAGGTGCAATCTATGCTTTTAATACTTTAGTTGATTGACTTTCTGACTCCATGTGTGAACTTAAATTTTTTTTCTCCACAGAAACAGAACATTTACAGATATATTATAGAATATACATTTGTATGTATGGAGAACTGGTTCATGTAATATTGTACTATTGAGCCCAAGCGCGGCCACCATCTGTGATCTACAAATTAAAGTTCAAGGAAAGCTGGTCATGTAATTCTGAGAGTCCAAAGACCTGAAAACCAGAGGAGTATGTTGTAGGTTCTGGAATCCCATGACCTGTGGCCCAAGAAGTGAGGTCTCTGATCTCCCTGGGCAGGAGAAGATGCATGTCCTAGTTCAAGAAAAAAGAGGATTTGTGTTTGTCTGCAGTTTTTGCTCTATCTAGACTGTCAATGAATTGGATGATACCTAGCCACATGAGTGAGGGCATGCTATGGCTTGAATAAGGCTGGGAAGTGTCCCTCAAGAGTCATGTGTTGCTTTGTCTCCAGTATGGCCATGTTAATAGGTGGTAGAGGCTGTGAGAGGTGGGCCTGTTGAGAGATCCTTAGATGACTGGAGGTTTGCTCTCAGAAGAAATTCAGCTAGTCTTCATGGGACCTCGAGTTCTCATGACAGTGAGTTTTGATGAGTTGCTGCATATGACCCCTCCCTCTGCTCTCACTTCCTGTCTCTCTTGTGACAGAAAGCTTTGTCCTTTCCTCCTGCACTTACTCTAACCACCATCCTGACACTATCCACCATCAAAGACTCACCAGGGGCCACTTCAGTGGGCTTTCCTAAACTTGGACTTTCAGCCTCTAATACATGAGCTAAAAATACCTTATTTTGCTTTATAACTTTCCCAGCCTACGGATAAGCCAGTAATACAAAAACATGCAGGGTGGTGCTTCTTTCCTCAGTCTCCTGATTCAAATACTGATCTTTTCTGGAAACACCTCAAGACATATCCAGATACAATGCTTTACCAACATCTGTTAGCCCACTCAGGTTGACACAGAAACTTAATCATTATAATCTTTCTGATATTTCTCCCAAGGCAACTTAAGTTATTGAAAAAAGATGATTTAATAATATCATTACTAACAAAATAACAGAATAAATTGTTTTACTACTAACAGTCATAAGAGGAAGAGAATCTCTCCTATTTGAGGGTGTGGTACACATTCCGATATGTATTATGCTAGACACAGATTTGATTTTTATTTAAAAATGTTATCACTATAATTTTTAGTATGATACAAAGGCATTATAACATTATTTTTCTTTTTTGTTGTGATAAACCACATAAACATAAAATTTGCATTGTAGTTATTTTGAGCACACCATTCAGAGGATTAGTGTCATCTTCAATGTTTATAACCATCACCACTATCTCTAGAATTCTCCACTGCCCTGAACAGAAACATCATATTAAATAATAATTTCCCATTATCTTTTTATAACCACTAATCTATTTACTATCACTATCAATATGCCTCTTCCAGACAGTTCATGTAAGTAGAATCATCCACTATTTTTCCCTATGTGTTTGGCTTATTTCACTGAACATAATGTTTTTAGGTTCATCCACATCAGAACATCACTCCTTATTATGGTTGAGTAATATTCCATACTATGTATACACCAAATTTTGTTATCCATCTGTTGATGGATACATGAATTATTTCTACCTTTTGGCTACTATGAATAATGTTGCAAAGTTTCCATTTAAGTCCTTGTTTTTAATTATTTTGGAATTTCTAGGTCATGTAGTAATTTTATGTTTAATTCTGAGGAACTACCAAATTGTTTTCAACAACAGCTGCATCATTTTACATTACCACCAGCACTGTGTGACAGTTCCAATTTCTCCACATCTTTAATAACATTGTCATTTTCTGTTTTATATGTTTTATAGTTTATTAAAGCCCTCTTAGAAACCATGAACTAGTGTGCTGTGGTTTTGGTTTGCATTTCCCTAAAGACTAATGATGTTAAGATGGAAATGTCTGCTCCAGTCCTTTACCCATTTTTTAATTTAGACTGTTTTTCTGGTGTTGAGTGGTAGTGTCCTATGTTGCATAAAACCTCTTAATTTTGATAAAATTCAATTTATTTAATTTTTCTTGTGTTGCCTGCTTTTGATGTCATGTGTAAGAAACCATTGCCAAACCAAAGGTTACGAATATTTGTTCCTATATTTTCTTCTAAGAGTTTATGGTTTTAACCCTTCAAGGGTCAAAAGCTTATATTTTTGTCCATTTCTTTATTTTATTTAATTTTTTAAAATAGAGATGGTGAGAGTGAAAGAGAAAATCAATTTTATTTAGTTTTTCATGTGGCTTTCATTACTTCAGCACTTCGTTGTGTACTTGGTGCTGGGGTCTGAACCTGCATCCTTATGCATGCCAGGCAAGTGCTGTAACTGCTGAGCTACCACTCCAGCCTGCCATTCCTTTATATATTTTCTAAAGTAAGAGTTAAATTTGATTCTTTTGCTCATGATATATAGTTTTCCTAATATTTGTTGAAGAGACCATAGTTACCTTTTGAATGCTACTGACAATTTGTGAAAATTTATTTGATTATACTCAAGGGTGTATTTCCAGCTCTCTGTTCTGTTTCATTTGTCTCTCTCTATCCTTTTACCAGAACTATTCTGTTCTAATTATTATAAAAAGTTATATATATATATATATATATATATATATATATATATTCTGATCAACCACTGTGAGGTTTGACCATCATCAATAATGTGTCACTAAATCATTTGTATTCCATTAGACACTGAGTTTAATTAACTAAAGCTAATTACACTAATTATATAGTTCTAAGATTAGAGAGCAAGAGCTCACTAATGTTCACCTTCTTTCTCATTGTGGTCACATGGAAGACTTAGGGGGTCATGCGATGACTGCTGGTCAATAGGCTCTGATCAGACCTAGTGTATCACTTTTCAGCCACCGCATAGAAGAGTAGCTATTACAGTCCCCAGGTCTCTCTTCTTCTGATCTGTCAACCAAGTATATGGTAGGCTCTAAATGGACCCAAGCCTGTGTTCCTGAGTGACTACGGAGCAGCCACTCTGGTGGCTTGTGATGGACAAGTAGCATATGTGGCAAATGATCTTTGGTTGTGGTAAGCCACAAGAGTTTGGAGGTATATTTGTTAAAATAAGAAATGTTTTCTCCAACTGTGATCCTCAAATCAAGACCAGCAGCTTCAATAAGAAACTTATTAATGATACAAATTCTCAGGCCCAAGCCCAGAAGTGCTGAGTCAAATTGGCTATAGAGTCCAGCAATTTGTGTATTAATAATCCTTCCAGGATATTTTGATGCAAGCTAAAGTTTAAATCCCACTGCAGGAGCATGATTTAGTGAATTCTAATTTGTTATGATTCTTTTAGTTTGTTGAATAATTCAAGCCATTGTATATGAAAGGGAAAAAGAAATGCAACACGTGTACTTTCGTCAGAATCTTCTTTGCCATTACCACTGCTACCACCTTAGTTCAAGGGCAAATTTAGTTCACATGCCAGTATAGGATCAGTCAAGAGGAGTAATGGAAAGAAGATTGGAAATAAAGGTTTGGGTGTATCAAACATGATATGTGCACAATTAATGCTCAATAAACAGACTATCTTTCTCTTCTCTTCAGCTCTATGGTATATCTTAAGTGGACTAATGAAGAAACCCTTAGTTCTTTCCACTAAGCTCAATTTCTCCCCAGGCTAGTTTCCTCTCAGTTCGGAGTACATTAAATTAACCTTTTAGGAGTTCAGCTTTAATGTCATCACAATTCTGAGAGTGCATTGAAATGCAATTCACAAGCTATGCGATTTACCCAAAGTACCCAAGTAAATTCTATTCAGTATATTAACAAGGTTGTGAAATCATCACCATAGTCTAAATTTAGAATGTTAAAGTTTAGCAACTTCCAAATAATAGACAACATTGAGGTTCGTAGGGATTATGTGGAGGCTTAGATCTGTTTATGAATTATTATCATCCTAATGATACTGTCTTTTCATGTATGAGCATGGCTTTCTTTCCATTTATTTACATCCTCTCTAATTTCTTTAGAGCTTTGTAGTTTTTAGTACATAAATCTTGTTCTTCATTTGTTAAATTCATTCTTAGTTATTTTGTGTGCTATTATAAATGGAGCTGCTTTTTAAACTTCATTTTTAGACACACTATTTCAGTGTACAGAAATCCAGTTTTAGACCTTGATCCTGTACCTTCCAAACTTGCCATGCTCCATTTATTAGTTCTAATATATTTTGTACATGTGTATTCTCCAGGATTTTCTGCATGTAAGATCACATAAATGGCAATTTATGTCCAATCTGGTTACCTTCTTTCCTTTACTTGTCTAATTGCCTGAACTAAAATCTCCAGTAAAATATTGAATAGAAGTGGCAAGAATAGAATCCTTATTTTGTTCCTAAGCTTAGAGGTAAAATTTAATCTTTCCTTGCTGAATATAGTCTTACGTGTGAGATTTTCACAGATGCCCTTTGTATGGCTGAGGAAGTTCCCTTAGTTTTTCTTTCTTTCTTTTTTTTGACATAGTCTTACATATTGGAGGGAATCACTGTTACATATTCATGCATGCATGGATATTGACAGAGGAAGTTAAAGACCGATCCTAGATCAGGATCTCCCTACCTTCATCCATTCCCTGCTCTCATGTCTCCTCTGCAATATCCGCATGTTATAGTTAGAAATAAATATATATGTGTGTATTAGTTTTTGAATTTTCTGAGCTTCTCTGCCCACCTGTGTATAGTTGGGCTTTGCACGGTTATTCTTAGTTTTTTTTTTTTAATTTTTTTATTTTTGAGCAACCTTGCAAGATTTTAACAAAACAATATAAAATGTGTAAAAGATGTGTATATATTCTGGTCATTGCAACTGTCCCCAGGAGTGCCCCCCAATTACCCTCCCTTATCCCTCCCATCCCCTTCCCGTTATAACTCTAAAAATAGTATTAAATTGTAAAGCATTACATCTTATCTGAATTTAACTCATGTTTCTAGACCAACTTTCTCATTGTCCAGGGTCTAGTCCCCACCTCCACAGATGAGTGGAGGCAATCGACCCTTAGATCTCTGGGTTAAGCTGATTTTACTCATCATGATCTCTTCCATAACCATCCATTTACCCTCGAAGGCTGCAATGTCATTGTTTCTAATT
>PVKS010025887.1:14357-29398 GCA_004027875.1 Aplodontia rufa | reverse complement strand
AGCTCTGACTGCAACAAGTGAGGCTGCAGCTGGGAAGCCCAAGCCCTAGCTCTCTGTAATGGTCAGGGTGGCCTGCAGCCAAGAGCTGGAAAATTTGGGTCTTTGTTCTGGTTCTGCTGTGAAATCCACCAGAGATGGCTGAAAGTCCACAAATGGGATCCCTGCCTAGACTTCTGGTATCAGAGAATCAGAGATAAGACTGTTTTAAAATTTTTTTCTAGTTGTAGATGAGAAGAGTACCTTCATTTTATTTTAATACAGTGCTAAATACATCTCACATCCTAGGAAAGTGCCTTGCCATTGAGCCTGTGATAAGGTTTTTAAGGTTTTATTTTTAAAACATCTTGGTTGAAAACACATCATGTTGTAGGTTTCATTTATATGTTTACTCAGGAGTCTGTTCCCTCTCCTGAGGGCTGAGCCAGTGCTTGTGTGATGTGGTAATACCCTCAGATTGTACCCTGGTCCTAGCTAACCCCCTTGTGGAGACATCACAGGGAACACCTGGGCTCCATCTGATAATATCCAGCAGACACAAGAAGCCATAGAGGAGCAGGGAAAGTTAGAGACACCTGTGGGGCAGGTGAGGCTTTGCAAAGGGAGTGATGTGAGAGGAAGAGAACTCCATGTGGCCAGGAGCAGGTATGAACTGGAGATAGCCCTTCCTAACTTCTGTGCCCACTCATGCAGGTGATGGAGTCCCTGAAGCATCTCCAGGTGGAGAGAGACCACTATGTGGAGAGACTTAGAGAAGAGATTACCCTGTGGCAGCAGAGGATGCAGCAAATGTTGGAGCAGGTGAGGCCTGGCAGGTGGTTGCTTGGCTTTCCTGGACATCTGCACAGTGGGAATCAGCCACTTGTGGATTGCTCTGGTTTGTGGGGGTGGGGCAGAGAGGAACCTGGGCTGGGTCCTCCAAGCCCTGGCTCCCTCTGCTCTTTCACCTGAAGCAGGTGGACACATTGAGGGAGGAGAAGGAGTGGAGTGAGAGACTCAGGCACAGGTGCTGAACACCAGCTTGGAAGATCTGAGGAGACAGATGGGCGAGCAGGGATGATGGTGACTTGGGAGCCCGAACAGGCCTGAGGGCTGTGGGACTTTGAAGGTTCTCGGGAGGGGAGTGAATTCAGGGGCACTGTGGTGGATGGAAAGGGGTCTTATCTCTGTATGTCCAGCTGCCTTGAGCATGACTGTGTAAATGCTTGGAAGGTGACAGATCATCATCTAGGAAAGTTTTGGGTGAGGGGCCAGAATGAAGAGCTGGGTGCCCACAAGAGGGTTCCAGAAGCTGAGGGTGAGCCCCTTACTTGAGTGCTTCCTTTCTCATTGGAGTCCCTCTCCCTAAGCAGGGCCTCCAAAGGCAGGGCAGTGGCTGCAGTAGTTGCTCATTCTCTGCCTGCAGTCACTGAAGGAACTGGAGAGCCTGGTCAGGATGATTTGTTGGAGCTAGAGCAGGCAATGGAGTTCTGGAAGTCTCAGGTGGAGGAGTGCAAGCAGATCCTGGAGACCGTGCAGAAGGACCCATCAGATGTGCACTCTTGCAGAACCACAAGCTCAAGGAGCAGCTGGCAGAGCTACAGAATGGCTTCATCAGGCTGGTGCATAGCCCACAGGTGCCCTCCTGTGCCATAGTCCTTTGGGGAAGGGCAGTACACCTGCTTGTCTTGGCCTCTTCCTCAGTCTGCATCCCCATAAACTGGGTTCTGTGAAGGCACCCCATGAGCTAAAGCCCTGTTCAGATAACCATGGAGGTAGAGGAAGTGATTCTTCCCTGCAGTTTGGCAGATGGACACCAAGGTCTGGGGTCTCTAGCCTCATTGAATAGTGTTGATTACTTCTCTCTGTCCAGACTCGTGAAAACATGAAGATCACTAGTACACTGCAGTCAGAGCAGCCTATCAAGAGGGAGCTGTCCAGGAAGGTTGGTCAGCTGCAGGAGAAGCTGGGAGAGCTGAAGGAGACTGTAACCCCTACCCCATGTGGCATGAATGGGCCAGGGCACAGGCACTGGCCTCTGGGGAGGGGTAGAGCCAGGGCCAGGACAGATTAGTTGCAGCCTAGAGGACAGGTGACCCCTGACCCCTGCTCCCTATCTGTCAGAGGCTAGTAGCCCTTGGCTTCTCTTGGCTCCAGATATGATCATTCTTCTGGAAGCCTGGAGCCCCTCACTGTAGGGAAGGACCGTTTCAATGGGAGGCTCTTCAGTTACTGAGCATGTAGTGTGCTCTTACCAGATGTGGGTTGGCTCTCTCTGCTTTTCCACATCTGGGCCTGAAGTGCCCATGGTGGGAAAGAAGGCTACAAGGTGTGAGGTTAAGTTCAGGAAGCATGGGGCTACTTTCACCCCACCCCTCCATCATTTTTGGGCTCAGAATCTGGAAGGGAGTCCCACCTGTGCTTATACACAGCATCTTCCCACAGATATAGCTGAAGAGCCAGGAGGCTCGGGGTCTGCAGCAGCAGCAAGACAAGTATCTATCACACCTGCAAAAGTATGTAACGTTCTATCAGCAGCTGGCTTCTGAGAAGAGGGTGCTGCACAAGCAGGTTGTGCTGCAGGCTCAGCTCATAGACCAGCTATAGCACAGGTGGTTCAGGGTAGGGTGGCAGGGGAGGTGGCCCACTGGGAGTTGCAGGAGACTCAGGTGAGGGAGCTGCTGGCACTCCTCAGTGGAGGACCTGGACAGCTCTTTATTTCACTGTCTTTCCTGGAAGCCACCAGTCAGCAGAACCAGCAGGCCCAGCTGAGACTCTTGGCTCTCCCTGGAGAAGGTGAGTGAAACTGTCCATAGGGAGGAGAGATGTCCTGAGGAGGGTCTGCTAGGATTGAGGAGTGATTCTCTGGGGAGGCTGGCCCAGGGGCACACATGAGGGGCAGAGGTGGGCCCTTGTCTCTGGGCCTTTTCTTGTGGGACTGTCTGAGGACCCCTCTGACTATCTGCAGTAGAAGACAGAGTGGATGTAAAAGAGGATGAGGAGGTTCCTCAGCCCAGTCTGTCTTAGAAAAACTAGGTAGCCGAGAGGCTGAGGTGAGCTGTGTTCTCCTCTGCCCTGCTCTTTCCCTAGCTCACCTTTTTTGCCTCCCTGGGTTCCCTGACACCATTGTGTCCCCACTAATGTTTCCTACTGCCCACACTGGGAGCCATGGGTTGGTCCACCCAGAAGAACAGTGACCCACTGAGGCCCAGGGGAAGGCTTCTATGCTTACTGCCTTCTGGTTTGACTTAAGCATACCTCCAATAATGCACACCTGTTTTGCCTCTATGTGACATTTTGTAACACGGCTCTGGCCAGTGCCCAGGAACGTTGGGCACAGCTGCACAGGCAGCTCAGGGAACAGCACGCATGCTGCAGGAGCCAGGCTTACCTGCCAGCTCCACATCAGAGTGAGCCCACAGAGCAGGCCCTGGCCCTTAGGAGCGAGCAGGTGTGATTGTGCATCTGGGGAGAGTTCCCCGGCTCTGCAGGTGGCCATGCAGATGTTGCAGGTGAGTGAGCCTTTCTTTATGAGTAGTGATGCAGGGCAGGTCACCACCAAGTACTGACCTTGCTCTTTGGCTTCAGAGTCACTTCCTGGAGGTCATGCTGGAGAATGTGGAGTTCAAGGAGTGGGTGGAGGAGCTGGAACATTGCTGCATACAGTTCTCTGGAGAGAGAGATACCACTGGTGAGTAGGGCTGAGGCCCAAGGAGAGGGCCTGCACAGGGGATATGTCAGGGGAACACCAGCTTCTGAACAATGTCCCCTACCCTCCCTGCAGCAGAGTACTTTGCCCTCTACCAAAGCCAGAGGGCAGTGCTGAAGAAGTAGCAGTGGAGAAGGCCTACATTAGCCATCTGGAGATGAAAGTAGAGTCCTGAGCCTTTCTGCAGGCCTGGCTGGGCTGGAGCCAGGACACAGAGCACCTCTCCCTCAGTTGAAGCCACTGGCGCTGTAGGAGCTGGTGTCACAGCTCATGAGTGAGCACCAGGAATGGCAGGGCAAGTTCCAGGCAGCACTCTTGAGCCCTGCCCTGGAGCCCACTCCAGGGCCCACCAGTCCCCAGGGACTTGGAGCTTCCCACAAGCAGAGTGGTGAGTAGGACCTCAGGGCAGGTGGGCAGGAGCAGCAGCAGACAGCTGCATCTTTCTCAGACTCTCCCTTCTCCCCAAAGACCTTAAAGAGGAGAACCCCACCAATAGTGTGGAAGCTGCATGAGAGGAGACTGTAGCAGCTTCTGTCCCCAAGAACTGCACTACACAGCAGATCATGCAGCTGCTGCATGAGTTCTAGAAGCCCCAGGGAAATCTTGTCCTGGGCATCAGTCTATGTGTCCCCTTCTACAATGCTGATGAGAATGGCCAGGTGGACAGTCCTCTAAGACTGTTGGTCATTTCTCTCATATCTTAAAGCTAGAGTAAAACAAGGAAAGGGTGAAAGTTAGTGAAACTTATTTGAAGCAACACATGATCTAGGGGGAAGTCTTGTTATGGAAGCAGGGGAGGCAGGTGGGGCAAGAGGGAGGACAGGGAGAAAAGGGGATTACTAATACTGTAAGGGACACTTAATTCCCCTGAGAAGCTAGTTAATACTCATGCAGGACTTTAAAATAGGAAACTGACGATAGGTATGTATGTATGTAGACATTTATACCTGTAATTGAGGGGAATTATAGTGGAGATGATATTAGGCAGTGGGAAAAGGGGGGTTCTTGGGTAAGGATTGGGTTAATGTTACATTGTCATCAAGTAAACATGTATCAATGTTTAACAATGAATCCCTTCAACATGTAAGACCATGTTCAACCAATAAAAAAAGAGTGCTGATCAAAGCCTAAAGTGGGGCCATGGGACTCTTTCCCCCAACCTGTTCCTGCCACTCCTTCCCAGTCACTCTTTTGTCCTTAGAGTAGCAAGATAAGACTCTTATTTAATGGGGAACAAATGGGTGTAGACCCATGTTGGCAAGGGCTGAGACTTGAATTTTGACTCCTCTTCCAGAGAGAGCGCTACAGATGCATACTGTTAGCAGGTTGCCTCTATAGAGGGGCAGGGGCTCCCTGATGGCCCCTCACCAAGCATTTCTTCATTTGGGGAGCTCCAGCCTCTTCCATGTAGGCATTCAGGGCAGGAAAGTTGAGCAGCACTGAATGCTGTAAGCTAGGTAGCATTCTCAGGGACCCTAGGATGGGGCTCACTGGAGGCTGGGATGGGGCAATCTTGTTGGGGCAGTCCTTCATTCAGTGGCTCCCATCATCTCAGAGGCACCTTGGGCAGGTCAGGTGGGAAGCATTCTTGTGGGTCTTGAGACAGTTGAGGCTCACTAGGCTAGGTGAGGGCAGAGTGGGTGCAGGCAGGGAAACCAGCTAGCATTTTCTCAAGCATTGTGACAGGAAGGGCAGAAGGTACTGGTGGATGGATTCCCTCCCCCAATGTACATATCGTACTTGTGTAGCATTTTGTATATTTGTATGATACAGGGGCTTTCCCTTATATCATAGTGGAGGTTGGAGAAGAAGAAGTTCTAATGATTATTTGGGGCTGGAAACTTTACTGGTAGTGTAGGACCAAGGAAGGAGGCAAGAACAGGGTTGTGGTTCCTAATGATGCATCTCCTGTTTATTTTGCTTTTTATTTAGGAATGAATGGATTTAGTCACAGTGCTCTCAGCCTTTGGTGCCTGTTTCCATAACTGGGTCCTGGGGTCTGCCTGACCATTGGCACTGGGCAGGGAGCGGTCATGCCAGAAGACAGCAGGTTTCTGGACTGTGTCTCTGAGAGTGCCATCTGTAGGCCTGTTTTCTGCATGCTGCTTGGAAAATCTCAGGGGATTCCAGGGTGATCTCCACAGTCCTGTCCTAGTGCACAAATACTCAAGTCTTACCTAAAAGTGTGGGGGGGACATGGGTGCAGCACCTAAGGAGGCTGGCTTCTAGTCCAGACTTTTTCAAGTCCTCCCCCTGCTCCCCTGTCCTGTACACACCTGGAGTCTGCCCCTCCTGAGTGCCAGCCCCAGCCTTAGCCCCAGGTCCTCCCTCCAGCCTCTTTGTTGCTCTGCTCCCTAGTGGCCACAGTGGGGTTCAAAGGATGGGGAGGAGCTGGCCTCCAGTTGCTTTCACAACATGCAACATCAACCTCATTAAGGCACCATAGCCAAGGTCTTGCTTGCCCAACCTGTGCTCAAACATTCCCCTCCTTGTAAGCTCCACAGAGAACATGAATCAGCAGAGGACAAGGTTCCTCATTGTCCAGGAATGGGGCTCATTCTCAGCTGAGAGATAGCAAGACTGGAAGAGAGACACAGACCTGCCAGCACAGCACCCCCTTGCTTCAAAGGTTATAGAGGATGGCCTAGGGGGCTGAATGTCTACTAGCCATGCAGGACAGGGAGGACAGAGCTGCCAGCACAGTGCTCCCATGCTTCAGTGGCAGCAGAGGATGGCCAAGGTGGCTGCTGTCCACAGGCCATGCAGAACATGGAGGCTCACTGAAGGTGGCACACTGTGAAGCAGGGATGTTGGGCCACATGACTCCCCAAGGACAGCATGGTGATCAACTGCCAGCATTACAGGCACAGCTATTTTGGAGATGTGGCTACTTATAGAAGAGGGAGGGCAGGAGCAACACCACAGAAGGACACTGGTTTTCACCAATATCACACCTGGATATGTCATCTCCCCACTATGACAGACTAAGTCACAGGAGAAAGGGATGCTTTGGAGCTAGGGGACCCACTGTCAAATCACAGAACAGCTGTGTGGGCAGGCTTTGAGAGGGGTCTCAGGAATATGAGGAATCTGGTTAGAGGTCCAAGGGGTGCCTGGGTCTCTCAGGGTGGGAGAGAGTTGCCTGACCCGATCAGCAGGTTGTTGGAGAGAGAAAAGGGAAGAAAGCTGCTAAGGGAAAAGCAGCCATGCCCTGGCAGATGATGGAGCTGCAGGCATGGGTGAGGTTCTTGGGAGCTTTGTGAGCCTGTGGCCTGTAGTAGGGGGCTCTTAGTGAGGGCTTCAGAGGAAGGATGGACTGCAATACCCAGAATTCTCAGGACTTCCTGGTGAGCATCTGACCTGCATCTCAGGATTTTCTGGGGTGAGAACTGCAGAGGAAGTTTGGGCACTCTGGAAATCTCAATAGTAACTCAGAGTGTGTGATCTGGAGCTTCCTGGAGCCTTGGCAGTGAGGGCTGCAAGAAAGTTTAGACTGCAGTATTCAGAATATACAGGGTTGCCTGGTGGGATTGTGGCCTTTAGCTGCCAGGAGCCTATGGGTGAGGGCTTTACAAGGATAGGCTGCAGTGGGCATAGTCCTCAGGGGTGCCTGGAGAGACTTGTGGTGAAGGCCCCACAGGAAGGATGTACTACACTAAGCGAAATCCTAAAAATGTCTGCTAAACTTGTAGTCCACAGTTCCCAGGAGCCTCTAGGTGATATTTCCATAGGAAGGATGTAGTGGACTACCCAGAATACTTAGGGGTGCCAGGTGAGAATATGGCCTGCAGCTCAGGGGTGAGGGCTGCACATGAAATGTAGACTATACTGTCAGAATCCACATAGGTGCCTCCTGAGACTATGGCTTTCAGCTCCCAGGACCTTCTCAATGAGGGCTTTAGAGGAAGGATGGAGTACACTACTCAGAATCCTCATGGGAGCCTGGTGAGCATGTCCTGCAATCCTCAAGCCTCTGCAGTGAGTTGTGTAGGAAATATTGAGTAGTCTGCCCAGGATCCTGAGGGGTGCCTGGTGAGCATTTGATTTGACCTCCACCTTTCAGGAGCCTCTGGGAGGGGACAGCAGGAAGAAAAGACTACATGACCCAGAATCCTCTATGGTGCCTGGGGGGCATGTGGTCTGCAGCTCCTAAGGGTCTCTGGAGTGAGGGCTGCACAGAAAATTGAGTACACTACCCTGAAATCTCAGGGGTGCCTGCTGAGCATGTGACCTGCAGCTCCCAGGTGCCTAGGTGAGGGATCCACAGGAATATGAACTGTACTACCCAGAATCCTCAGGGATGCCTGGTGACCATGTGGCAAGCAGCTGCAAGGAACGTCTAAGTCAGGGCTGCACAGAATATATGAAATACACTGCCCAGAATCCTCAGGAGTATCTGGTGAGGATGTGAATTTGTACTCCCTAGAAACTCTGTTAGGGCTCCACAGGAAGGATGAAGAACACTGCGCAGAATCTTGGTGATGTGTGGTAGCCATGTGTCCTGCACCTCCCAGGAGTCTCTGGGTTGAGGGCTGCAGTTAGGTTGAGTTGCATTACCCAGAATCCTCATAGGTCTACAGTTCTCAGAGGCCTCCATGGAGAAGACTGGGCAGGTAGCACAGACTGAACTATCTGAAATTCCCCAGAGTGACAGTGGAGTTGGGCCTCCACATGTCCTAGAGGTTGCAGGAGGATTCCTCATTTTAGTAGTGGCCCCCATGGGCTGACAACATCTTTTTAAAAAAAAAACTCATGATCTTGAAACTGGACTAGGCCCTGAATGTCACTCTATGGCACTGCATACAATTCTCAAAAGCCTCTGGTCTTTGACCCAGAGGGACATAGGTGCTGTGTCAGGTGCTCTGGGCACCTGGCAGTTCATTACTCTGCAGCATCTGGTCTACAGCAGTGGCATGGCTCATATCTTAAGGTGACCCCAACTCACGTTTTCTCCTCTTCTGAATTTCCCCTTTGTAGACATCACAGATAAATGGCCAGACCTTAAAGGGGTGAGAAGAGCTTTTACTTAGTAACTGGATGAGAGAGGAGAAAGCTGAGCTCTGTTTCCACTTCTGCAGAGGTGTTTAGGGCTTTTTAAAGGGATAACTCGGGAGTTAGTTCAGGAGTCAGCGATGGGCACAAGGAGAAAGGATTGGTGGGAGTAGATGTGACTGGGCCAGCTGTGCTTTGGCAGTTGTCTAGGCTTCCACATGCAGAGACTGGAGAGACTTTGTCCTCCTTGGTAGTTACATCTGAGGGCAGCTGCTCTCAGGTTCTGAGCCAGGCCATCCTGAGTTGACTGTAAGCCCTTTTTAGTAAATGATTTAGGCAGGGAAGGTAGGGACCTGTTGCCAGGTGCTGGTAGGATGTGGTAGGCTCTCCTGGCATCCCTGAGCTTTCCTCAGGCAGGCATTACAATGGAGATGGTGGAGGTGGGGAGGTGGGGTGCTTCTGGGCACAGAGTGTCAGAGCTGTGTTAGAGGAGCTTGGTGGGATGATCTAGTGCAGGAGAGTGGATGGAGCTGTCCCAGTCTGGGCTCTACAGTTCTCAGTGTTTTATGCCTAAGATTGCTTTGTGGAGCAGTTCCATCCTAGGTGTTTCATGCATTTCTCTGCAGCAATTTCCCCATAGCTTCATGTATTTCAGGTGTTCCAGCCTGATCGAATCCATCATGCCAGTCCCTTTTATTTTCATAGGAAAAGTCACTAAGGACACTTCCATGCTTGTTTAGGCTGTGATTTAGCAGGAGGGTTATGTGTGGCCATGGCTTAGGAGACAGATGAAGGACAGAGAAGCTCAGCACAGTGGTAGCTTTGCATAGAGTCAACACCACCACTTCTGCAGGCTCTTGCAGAATAATCCTTTGTGCATGTTCTAGGACACCGAAGGAGACAGACTGCTGCTGTGTGGGCTTAAGTTAACAGAGACATTTGAGCTGCAATCCAGGATGTCTGCTAGATGGTCACAGTGATCCTTGAGCCTGCAGGGAAGTCTCAGCTGCCCTCTGGGCCCACCCCTGGGCCTGTCTGCTTTTCCTTATGTTCATTGAAATCCCTCCCCTTTGAAGGCCAATCACCATCACCATCCAGCCAACACCTTCTTTCATGTCCTGAGAGGGGAAACAGCTGGTTCCTGATAAACAGAAGACTGTTGAGCAGAAAATGGACATGCACTGTTCAGAGGAGAGAAGGGCTCTTTTTATCTGGACCAGAGGGGACTGACACAAGGATTTCTGCTTGGCCAAACTTCTGTCAGGCCCTGAGATACCTGCTTATAAAACCCAGTGTTAGTATACCCCTCCCTGTATCTGGCCATACTCCTGTTCTGACCATGATCCCCAGCCTTTGCCACCCCTGGATGACATCTAAGCACCCTGTTCCATCAGCTAAGCAGGAGTACCCCTTCCATATCTGGACATCGTCCTTGTTCTAATCAGACTTCCCATCTCCTGCCACACCTGGATGATGTCTGGGCACCTAGCCCTGTTCCATTAATGAAGCAGGAGCACTCCTCCCATATCTGGTCATCCTGCTGTTCTAATCAGGCTCTGCATCCTCTGCCACCTCTGGGTGACATCTGGGCACCTGATCTGTCTCCAGTAAGCGCCCTGTTCCATCAGCTAAGCAGGAGCACCCCTCCCATATCTGGCCATCCTCCTGTTCTAATCAGCCTCCCCATCTGCCACCTCTGGGTGACATCTGGGCACCCTTCTCCATCAGCTAAGCAGGAGTACCCCTCCCAGTATCTGGCCATCCTTTGCCATCCCTGGGCGATGTCTTGGCACCTGGCCTTTCTCTATCAAGATTCCTGTTGTGTCAGTTGGCCAGAACACCCCTCACTCCTGATCCTTCTTCCCAGTCTCTTTCTGTCATTCCCTACTACTCCAAGGCCCCATTGCAAAGATCTCCACAGCTATCATGAGGGAGCTGACTAAAGTCTTTCTCCATTCTTTAATGAGCACCATAGGATGCTATTTTTCTAACACCACAGGACAGGGAATACTGAAGATTGTCAGCCAACACCAGGAGCTGGAAGAGCCAAGGAAGGACCCTTCCCCACCACCTGACTCTCTGATTCCAGAACTCTGACCTCCAGAACTGTGGGAAGGCAAGCTTCTGTTTCAGGTCACAGATGTCATGACAACCCTGGGAATGAGCACACTGGCCCTCCCTGTACTAGAGATGCCATTCATTTCTCCCAAACTACCTTGCTGATCACATCAACATTGAGATTATTCTGATTTTGAAGCTGAGGGGGAATGGTGGAGCAGTGTGAACCTTGATCAGGGGAGATGTTAAGGAAGTGTTCATTGTGTCACGAGGTTGAGCTGAAAGAACACAGGGGAAATACGATCAGGTAAGGTCCAGGTGGTGGGAAGAGCAGAACCATGGGGCTAGAGGGCTAACTTGATTTGGAGCACCCCAACTGAATGTTTAGTCCTGGCCCTTCAGTATGAGAGTTGCTCTCATCTCGGGGATGACATTACATCCAGGATGAAAGGCTGGACTGCTCATGGCCCCAAGGGTCAAGGGTGCCACCCTCTTCTCCACTCCCCACTGCTCAAAGCTGGCCTCTGAGGGAAACACCAGCTCATTTGAGTCCTGTCTCTGGGGGTGGGGGTCCTGTTTCCAGCTACTTCCAGCAGCACAGGAAGGAGAGTACACTGGCAAGGCAGGAAGGTCCAGAGCTGGGCTGTATCTTGCCTCATGTGTGGACTTTCATGAGAAATACACTGGTGACTCATTTCTTTCCATGATCTTTTTAAAGAAGGTTGTCTTCACAATTTTGACTTTTCTGTGGAGGGTGGACGAGCATAGGATTCCATTAAAGGAAGTGGGTGTATTCCTCACCCAACTGACACACACACACATGTGCACACAAGTGTAGACATGCACTTGTATGCAAACCCTTCCCACCCACAGAGACATGCACCCCCACATGCATGCACACATACATGTATCCCTGCCTGAGTTTCTCCTGTAAGGTTGTGGATATTGGAGGAAACCAGGAGAGGAGGCAGGAGAGGCCCAGGGTAGAGGCTGGCAGCAAAGGGAGGGGCAGTCACTTCCCAGGAAACCAACTCTGCCTTAACCCTTGAGATCTCTTCCGGGCCTAGGTGTTGATTTTCCATTGAACTGAGAATGCGAATGTCCTATGGACCCCACTCTCTATCTTTAGCAACAAATAAGAAATGGGGTCCATGGCTTGGGCTTTCGATATGTTTGTAGACAGAACAGCAAGACAACAAAGACAAGAGAGGATAAGTATGGGAAGGGAGTGTGAGTGGCTGTCCCCATTCCTCAGGAGCCATCCTGTGTATCTGCCTCCTTGCTGTGGTTCCAGAGGAGTGTTGGTGTGGTCAGTAATGTGTGTTTTCTTCACAGTGTGGGATGTGGGGGGCATCTGTGTCCTCCACAGCTGCTCAGCCCCACTCCACCCTGTGGAGTGAAGGTCATCCCCTTCATCTCATCAGGCAGAAACCTGCTCTTCCCTCTCACCAGGAGGCCCAGTTTCCAAGGCTTTTCCAAACATGATCTGTAGCTCAACACTGGGCACTTGGCTCCTGATGACATGCCCCTGCTCCCCAGGGCAGTGGATGTGACTGTCACAAGCCAGGACAGCTGAGGATAGAGGTGGTGTGGGTGGGGCTGTGATTTGCCCTGGGCTGTGTCATCCCAATTTCAGGCACAAGTCACTTCTGTGTGAGAAGAGAGAAGTTGCCAGAGGTCTTTCAGACTTGGGGAAGTGCCTTGGTGCTATGGGTCAGCTCTCCAGGGTGTGGTGGAGAGTGAGATATATAGAGCATTTGGAGGAGGCTCCTGTTCCCACAGAGGGAACACTGGAGGTGGTGCCACTAGAGGTGTCATCATGTCTCTGGTCCTGTGTGTTTAGGTGGGCTTCAGAGGGGCTGCCTAGGTTCCAATGCTGCTATTGTCAGGGGTTAGCTTAGCCCTCAGCCACTGTCACTGTCTGTTCCCTGGCTCAGACTGCTGTGAGCCCAAGGCTCAGGGCTGGGTTAGTGTGTAGATGTCTGAATGGACATGGTCCACTGTGGAAGTCAGATTGGCACATGGGGGAGAAGATGGAATGTTCTGGGAACAGGTGATGCCTGGGCTCCAGTTATGGATTGTTATAGAGCTTCCTGGAGTAGGAGGAAGGTGGGCCTGCTCAGAATGAGGCTGCTGCTCCCAAAAAGATTCTCAAACCTGGTGCATGAGCTCTTCCTTCCTCTCTGTGCTCTTCCAGACCTGGACAGTCCAAAGGTGGCCCAGGAGTGCATCAATATTCCATAAGGAGCCTTGGGGTCCAGCATCTGGGAGGCCATCATTCTGTTCACCTATGGTCTGGCATGCCCCTGGCAGTCCTCATATCTGGAGAAAGAAGAGGGCACTGTTCTTGGACCCTCAGGGTCCCTGAGCTCAGGGTATCTGCTGCCAACAGGGTGAGGGGAACTGGGGAAACAGCTATCTGCATTCTGCTGCAAGAGAACTGCACCCCACTGTCCCCCAGTTGGACAGCTCCCAAGACTTAGAGGGAAGAGGCAGCAATTACTGCCTTGGGCTGCTACAGGTTTCAGCCCTCAGCGCTCCAAGGAAATATGACTCTAACCCTAACCCTGGTCCCACAATACCCTCAGTCTGTGGCCTTTCTTGCAGTCATCAGGACCCTGAACAGCTGCATGGGTTACCTGCAAGTATAGGCAGGGACTGGGTGAGGATTTCTATGGCATTTGGCCACCTATCCTGTACAGGCAGTGCTCTGAGTCCTAGAAGTTTCAGAACCATGACTCAGCCAAATGCATCATGTCCATTTTTGGGAAAATGAGTTAAAGTCCCTCTTGCTAACCTTTACCTGGGACTGAACCTCCTGGGAAGAGCACTTAAGCAGTGGCCAAAGGTCCTGTCTGGAGGCCGGAGGCCCTTCTCAGCCCCTGAGTCCAGCCCCTGTGGGGTGAAGCTCCACACTTCACATCCTAGAAGCCAGTCTCTCCTTCCCTCTGCACATTTCTGGCTTTGTCCCAGACTTCCTTGAGAAGGGGAGTTTGGTACCTAGCCCATTCTACCCTCATTCCTTTATGGTGCCATCTTGGACCCAGAGTACAGAAGTGAGATCCCATGACCAGGGGAGCAGCCTCTTCTGTGGCTTCATGAGTCACCTTTCCTGCTGAGATCAACAGGGCATCTTAGTTATTCTGTGGTGGATGAAGGGAGTTGGAGATGTGAGGGGTGGGGTTTGCCCAGTCCTGGGCTTTCTGGACTCCACAACTTTGGAAATCACCTTTCTAGTACATGAAATTTGAGGGCAGACATTCAAATCACAGCACTGTCCTTTCAGATCAAGGCATGGGATGGTGGGCTCTATTTCATGTTGAATGTCAAAAATCATGGCACAGAATAATCAGGACCCTAAATTCCACAGGTTTTACATCAGCATGAGGCAGTGGCATCACTCTCTGCCACTCTGAACAAACTCTATCAACACACAGGCTCAGGAAGCAGTTGCTGACTGTGGAAGGAGATAAAGTAAAAGGTCCTATTGGAGGAATAAAGGTGAAGCAAGAAGTCCTCCAAGCTGTCAGAGCAGGCCACAGGAGCCACCTTCAGGTCTTCCTGGCAGATGTGGCTCTGTGGAACTATTGGGGTGGCCTCGGGGTCTTGCTATCCTCTGCTAAGTGCCAGTATGCAGACCTGGGCTTTTGCACCTACATTCTCCAGAGTTTATCAGCTGTAAGGGGGAGGTTAGGCCAGGTGGACCAGGCATGGAATAGAGCAGAGGCCTGGGGGAGCTCAGTGTCCTCAAGGAAACCATGGCAGGGTGCACCACAGTTCTGCCCTTCATTCACCTGCTGAAGCACATGCCAATTACTTGTGGATTTAGCCATCATGAATGGAACTTCTGCATGTGATTTCATTCTGCATTTAAATAGATATTTTCAAGATATACATTTCCAAGGCAAGTTCTAAATTCTTTGTATCATGTTGGGTCATGTGTCAAGTTCATAATTAACTGTGGAAAAAGCCATTGAACTTTTCAAAAGTGATGAACTATTATGCATTCCACCAGCATTGGATGAGTTCTTGTTCCACACACTGCAACTGAGGTCATGTTAAGAAGATGGTAGCCATTTCACATGTGTGCAGTGTGGTGACACCATGTGGTATATTCATTTCCTCATGTCAGGTGATGCTAAGCTGTTTTTCCTATGCTTTGCCATTTGCATATCATCTTTGGTGAGTTGTCTCTTCAGGTATTTTACCTATTTTTAAGTGGATTGTTTATCTTATGTTTTTGTCGGGACCATATAGTGTCTGGGTACTACGGTTTACATGTAATTCATCCTTCTAAATGTTTACA